>JAZGTI010005598.1:0-25124 GCA_036877585.1 Botia kubotai
ACTTAAATTGTGAGTCAAGTTTTGTGCGAAAATAAAATGCAATCCCTCCCTTACAAAAATGAACCAAGGTTTTTATTAAAGTAAGTGTAGTGACCGTGTTATTTGGGTGCATTGGTTCCCATATAACCATAGTTTTACTACAAATACCATGGATAACCCATGTTGTCTGTAGTAAAACCATGGTTTATTTGTGGTTATCGTGGTTTAACTATAGTAACCATGTTTTGTTAGTAAAAAAGTAAGAATGGTTCATTTTCTTAAAGGTTAGCACTGGCTGGTGTCCTTCAGAAAGACATACAAAGGGCAGGCGCTACATACAGCAAGAAACAGCAAAAGACTTACAGAACACTAAGTAGTGTACACTTATTGGTGATTGCTGTTTGTATGACTGTTTAATTAGCAAACTGTTTAACAAACTAAATACCCAGATCATCAATATTATGCAGCTGACAGCATATAACGCTATTGACGACAAGCCACAAGCTGCATGTTAGCAACTGAATTCGACTTACAAGCACAGTTGGCTGTTTACGTTTACTCATCATACAAATATTCCATTTAATGCCTCAGATTGATAGAATATAGCCAGCAAGTATTAGGATGAGTCACAACTGATGTTTCTAAAAGCTTATCAACTGTTCTTTGCCGTTTCATACATTATATTATGGATTTAAACTCTTTTAAAGAACAAGTACGATTGGTGTTAACCAGCTTCCATAAGACGGACTAGTTGGTAAGTTATTAATTCAATACACTACACTAGTCTTCTTAGTCTATTGACTAGTCAGCGTTAAAAATATGTAGTTTTGCACATCCTAACTGCAATTTATTACGTGCTGTCAACTGTATCTAAAACAGGGAACATTTCAGACTTAATACCATTCTCCAGCATCTACAGTAATCTTTTGTAACACTGACTATTACACTTACTATATTTCTGCTTGTACAGGTGGTTTCTAAGTAATTGAAATATACGTCTAATCATGTTCTCTGATACTTTTCCTCTTTAAAAAACTTCAAGTCAAAGATTCTATCAAATAGCACATTAAATGTGATTGCCTTCATTTAAAGCAGAGTGACTGATCCCAGCCACCTAATTTTATTAAACCAATGTGTCTCGTCCCTATTGAGGCTAAACCTTTATTTGTGCTGCCAGGAATCAACTGCATTACATAAATTGTTGCGTGATCACAGGTGAGCTGGTCCGGGAAGAAGTATGTGTATTACAGAAACTCAAGCATAATGCAGCAGGTGAATCTACCACAAAGGAGCAATAACTGTACTCTTTATTTACACATTCTTAAATTTTAACCCATGTAAATTTGCCAGGAAGTCCATTGATCAGCAGCAGCAGTGGACAGAGCAATGCTTGTCTGAAAGGTGCCATGCTTAACAGCTATGGGGAAATTCTGTGTTGTTTGGCCTGATGCTAGAGGCCATCATCAGTCAAGCCGTAGATCAGCTTGAGGAAGCTGTGAGGACACGATCCCCTCTGTCTGTGTCAAGCCATTTTACTCCATATAACACAGAGTCTTAACCTATAAAACAACTAAAATACTGAAAGCTGATCTGATGGTATTTTTGTAATGTGGTTGAGTTGTTACCTCTGATATGTATTCTAGCACTGAACACAAATGTTTATTATGATAAGTAATGTAATGTACACTTCAGTAATCTGATTTCTTTAAAATACATAAAGAATAACTGATCTGATTACATTCATATTTAAATACAAGTACTTCAATTACAAGTAGTCCATTACTAATCAACACTGATATAATGCATTCAAATGTTCTGGAAAATCATCCAGTAATTTAATCAAAGCTCATATGGGAGAATCAGTGGGTGTTTAAGTTGGTCACGGGTTACAAAACTCAAGCGCACGGATGTCCAAGGCACTTGGACAAGGACTGAGCTACAAAACCCACTAGAGCTACAAAAACAGCTGACTCCTCATACCTTCCATTCATCTGAAGAGGGAGATGTACGTTTCCTTTGGGATTGTAAACCATGGACAGCCGCTTCACAAATACGGCGTGATTTAATCCAGAAACGTACTTTGGAAAGAAATAACGAAAAATACATTTGTTGTTCATCGAGCATTCACCTACCCCGAAAAGCCTTTGAGTCAAGAGCATCCAAAAGCCATTATGCAGTACAGCTAGATGAAAACAGGGCTTACCGCGCCTGGCGACTGACGGCAACACAAAGCCTTAAAATGTTTATATTAGAGATTTTAGCAGACGTGTGTAGGAAGGGACTGTGTTTGACAACATTTCATTTTTGTAAGCTGTTGAAAGTGCCCACAATTCCCACACAAATTGATATCTGAATCTGTTTCTTTCCTACAAGCTCTCATTTGCGTTTATCAGAAGTAAACGTGCAGCACACAATTATTTTTGCCACCATCGAATCTGCATAATGCGCAGTACAAGTAAAATGCTACTTTCTTCTTTTAAGTTCTTTTATGATACTAAAACATAAAACATGCTTGCGGTGAAGACGGGATCCTAGTCTTTTTGGGAGACAAGACTTTCAAGAAACCACTTAACAACCAAACAAAATACTCTAGCAACCACATAGCAACATGCTAACAACCACTAACCCAGCTAACAATTTTAGGTTGCAAGAATGTTTCCCTAACATTTCATAACAAGTTTTTAGACATTGTATTAACATTATTGCTTAGTTATATGAATATTATTTTTTATATATTTTTTTAATTCTATGATGATTTAAAAAGATTCCACTAACTATTAATTAGTCTATGAGTCACTGTTGTCAGACTGACAGGGTTTTCTATATTGATATAATTTTATTTTTACATCAGATAACATGGCAGGCGTAGCTACTACTATTCTCCCCCATAGATCTAAATCAATAATTTACATTGATGCGTTTGTCAGATATTTTCATTCAGTGACTGACAGTGCATCATCAGTATCTCATCATATCATGACATCATGGATTTACAGCAACACTGAGGAACACATAGGTTTGAAATGACATGAGGGCGAGTGCATAGGGTAAAATTTACTTTCGGATGAACTACAACGCTACGTACTGGTATTTAACAACAATTAAAATGAGGCATCATGAAAAATAAATTTACTACAATCACAGACTATGGATAAAGACAATAATGAAGGGGTGAAACGTGTATAAACCCTTACAGTGTCCTTGAGCTGTACGTATGACATATTAGAACCACCTCTCACTGCACACCTTTGAACTTGACTTCCATTGGCCTCAGGGGAAGACACGCCCCTTTTGGGTCCATGGCCCACAATCCCCACTTGGACACTTTTCTCCTTTTCACCTTCCTACACATATTTTTATTTGAATAAAAGCCTCACTATGGCAATAGTAACCCCACTATTTCATCAGCAGAATCACTTCAGCCAGTCGCTTTGATGTCATAAGAGCATAAATCCTGATGTTGGTGGCAACAGACAGTTACAGGATGATGTTGCAACCTTTAGGTGTCCGTTTACATAAACTGATTGTAGATGGATAAAATTCCATATTAGGGAATATGGGAGAACAATATTTCAAAGTATTGTGATATTGTGACACAAAGTATCAATAGTTTGTTACAGTTTTGATTTAAGAAATGTTAACTCAGAACAAGCTACGATTATATACACACCAAAGTCCAGTGCAGGCAGAAAAGAAAGTGTGTTATCAGTAACTATACATTAAACATAAAACAACACAATGCTAACATATATTGACACAAATAATTACAATATCGAGATCGTCATGTCTCTGCTAATTCCATCCCGATTTTGCATAACATTCTATTAGATATAGTATATAACAAACTATCCTGTTCATCATCTGCTATAGTCATAATAATGGCAGGAGAGGAGAGGTCTGACAGATGCCATCACCACTAAACTTCAAGCACTGTTTTTCAAGCGTGCGTGTGCTTGTAGATTATAAAGAACGGTTTTCAAATCCTAATTAGCAAGCAAATGTGTCACAATATGGCAAAGGCAAATAGACTTTAGTGCTGGAAAGCCCCTCAGGAAGAAGCACAGCCAGGGCAGAGGTCAAAGCCGATTTAATGAAGCTAACTCGAGGGGTGAGATTCAATTAAATTCATGGTTCAGATTTACCCACACGATTTTTGTTTTTATGTACAGAATAAACTGCTAGCGCAACTGCCTGACCCCAGCACATATACTAGCCCTGCTGATAAATTGCCTCAGTTTATATTAAACAAATAATAATGAAGTAAAATGAAAAGGGGATGAAGGTTACATTTACATTTAAGCGTTTGGCAGATACTTTTATCTAAAGCGACCTAACCAGGGCCTCTGTATGACATGTTGTTCGGGCACCCCAAGGCATCTCTTTAGAAATAGAATTGGGAAGCCTCTGCGTTCTATCTACAGACTTATTAATAAACAGACTTATTAATAAACGTGCAATTAATGCATGTGCCACAGGTGAGGTAGATTTGTTCCTCCAAAACATCACATACATTAAAAAAGCTTCCTGGGAACCTGCCATCAAACCTCCATAGGTTTCTCTCCATTGTGCTGCTACCAGTGATGTTGTAGTGTAGCAATATGACATTCATTGCTATGCTGTCTTTGCACACAGCCGTTACTGAATTGATATTTCAGAATCTCCAAGGATGTTGATCTATGCAGAGCAAACAACTGAAATCTCTCTTTTTCCACTGAAACATTTCATCTTTTATAATTAAAGGGCAAGTTTTTTTAATGAATGTGTTAAAATAAAAAGAGTCTTTTTAAAAATGACATAGAACAGCGATGTTAAATTCAAGGCTACCTTTTCTGAATCTGCTCAACCTAATCAGTCAATCTATCGCTCTCAGATTGGGTACGAGATCTCGACAGTCAAATCCACGTCTGGCCACGGAAGCCCGTGGGCACTAAGTAACCGTGCCGCAGGGACAGATCTGCTGTCTGCTGATTGCACCGCTAAAGCCGCCCCTTGCCTTGATGTATGGGGCCCGTTTTTCCATCTAGATGATCTGATCATCAACACAGTTGCGGTGAAGGAAATGAAGGGCAGTGGGAAGTGAAGGGGACATTGATTTGGTCTACAATGTAGTCGTCTCTGAACAGCGTGTCTGAATTTATTGGCTACGTCACACTGAGACAAAGCTTTGAGCAGGAGCCAGACGTGATGGAGATGATAGCACAAAATATGTCCCTGCTGGACGACGTTTGATGGCGTTAGCTTGTTGCCATGGCATACAAAATTAAGCTACGCCAATAAAGGACAAAGCAAAATGAATACCCTGAATAATCATTAACTTCAGAGTGTCATGGGGATATTACATATTGGGCTTGCGAGAACTTCACAAGTTCTTTAGATGGATGAAGAACTTGTAAAAGCTAATTATGGTTCAGTAATGATCATTTTGACTGACTCATTCAGTGACACAAATGCCACTAACTCTTTCCAAAACGATACTGCCTTATATTCTACAGGAGTCTTGTAATCATTCAATTTAATGCAGCACTTTTCCTAATGAAAATCTGTCCTAATCCTCCTCGTGTCTTATACATTATGCATTGCAACAGTGAACATAACTAGATGTGTACGGTGCAGTGAGCATCACATCATTAGCATCACAGCTTTTCCACACACAATAACAGATCTTTCTAACAGAGGTTTAAACAGAAGTGTACAGCTGACCCCAAAAACAGGCTCTCTGTTACAGCAGAAAGGCAGAGGTGTTTGCCCACCTCTCCAGACCAACTACAATTCTACATTCAATACAACCACCCACCCACCCCCTTTTAATTCAATGAATTTAGCAGTGTTGTCTGAGTTAGCCTGGGTTGCTAGTCTGTAACCAAATTAGCATAATTGCCACAGGGCCTCCACGATCAAATATGGTTATTGCTAACTAAATGCTGTTCACTTACTCCAAGACCTTTGCATAACGGTGATGATATTGCCTCGGCAGTACAAATGAACTTTTAACACTCAACAAACCACATCGGATTTCTACAGGGAACTTCATGCGCAAACGCATACAAGACATTTACCGGCAGAAGCCTGAGCTGGGCGGCATTCCGCGTACATTTAATTACTGCGAGCGGATGCTGTGAAAATGCTCTACAGGACAAACAGTTCATCAAAGCATCATTTGCTGAACTGGATTGGCTCCAGGGGCATGTTCATGTGTGTACACAGGATTGACTCCTGCTGGATTTTAATAAACCGCCACTAAGCTCTACATGCTAGAGCTAAATAAATGTTTACGGATGTGCTGAGACTGGCCGAAAATATTAAGGCTGAAAGATGCTACTCAAAGCCAGTTGGAGAAGATGAAGTGGCTGGCTGTTGACAGTGGGATCAGGAGAACCAAACATTTAGGAATAAACGTTCATTAAAATATACTGCAAAGGGGAACTGATGGATCCTCTGGAGAGAGCCATCTATAGGCAAAATCTCAGAGTGATATATTCTGATGTTTGTTAACTGGAAAACAACTCTACGGCTACATAAACAGCTCTTTACAAACAGTGGAATGTTTCAAGCAATACAAAGTCAACAAGTGTGAGCAGATCAGACAGCCAACTCTAAATATACACATGAATCCATGTAATCCTCTATTCACAGAGTATATAAGCTATAAACATTGCCATGCAACATGAATTGTAATTAACACAATTTACCAAGCTGTTGTCAAAGGCTGAACTTTGCGCTGTAGTATGACACTCTGTCACAGGCACTGCCTAAATAATTACTAGAATTTCTGTCACATGACACCTCACTATGAGATTCAAGCCTTCAACACATGCTGTAAATCAAACTGTTAAATTCTTTAAAGCAATACATTCCTATATAAACTGTAAAAATAAATACAAAATAAATACTACATACAGAACTGTTTAACTGCATGAAGAAAACAAGTCTGACAGGGACGTGAGAAACAAAACGCTATATTTTAGCCGTTTATACAGCTTGATTTTTAATGCCACACTGATTGTGTTTATGTCTTAATTAGAGATTTGGTCATTCTTAGATCTGATTACCATTTATCTGATTTGTTTTGAACAACAGCTGTCTTGTTCAAAAGAAGATTAGTCCATCACTGCACTGTTTGTTTTTTGTTGCATTACAAAAGCAGCTGGTCAATTGTTCAAGAGAAACAACTTGTTCTCTTTGCTTTGCACTCATTGCCAGTCAAGTGTTTCAACTGCTTGAGGAAAACAGACAAAAAGTCAAGCGTTAAAAACAAACGAACAAACAAATCGTAATGAATCACTGAGCATGCCAACTGACAAATACCAATGACAAAGCAGCCCTCTATAACACCAAGTTATAGAACTGTCAGGAAGTGAAATTCAGAGCTCGGAGTCAAACACAAAATGAGCGATGAAGTTTGACCGTAAAAATACAGCAAGGAGAAAAAAAGTCTCAAGGGGTTCTCCTGTACAACGGCACAGAGGCTTAGAGACAAAGAATCAATACAATCTGTGAGGTTTTAACTTTCTCTGAACATAATGGAGAAAAACATTACATAAAAGCAAATATTGCTGCTGGGCAGTGTGCTGAAACCAGCATGTGCTGCTACAAGTCCTGGAGTCATTCCACAGCTGAGAAAGAAAATGACAGCTCCAAACGGTTGACTAGGAGACAACAAGAACAGGCACTTGCATCAACAGACCCGATAAAAGCCCTTAGAAACAAGCCACAGTATGACTGTACGCTCACTTATTTAACAAACTGTTATATCAAAAGTCACTGCACTCAAAAAATGTGCCATATCCTACATAATTTGTTTGCCTTATTACTGTTGAAAGAAAAAATCTTTCCTCTGTTATTTCTATTTTAAACAGTAATTCACTCGATAACAGTCACGCAATTTGCGTCATTTTCTTAAAGCCTAATCCAGCAGGACCTGTCAGCCTTAAAGGGCCCTGAACACAAAACGGCCCAGTACAAATATTGACACATGAAGATGGGTAGGAGCCAGAGGCACCCTGTTGAGTGTAGCATCTGCGCCTCAAAACGCAGATCCCCGGCATTACAGAACAACACCAACAATGGAATGCGCATTAGATTTGGCTCTCCTGAATGAATGCTTTTCTGCTTTTCTTTTCTTACCCGGCCAGTGAATGCAAGCCGACACTGTTTGCAAGAATTTAAATATTATGCTTTAAATCGCTGCCTAAACCTGATATATTTTTAGGGAGCCTCACAAACACGAACCGGGGCTGGCGTACGATGTGAGGCAGAACTGGAGGAGTGGACCGGGGAGGGTATTTTTCTGAAACAATGGGATGGCCAGACCCACTCAACCAGGCAAGACCAAGCTGTTGCCTGGCTCGTGGTCCATATGCAGTTTCTATGCCCCATCACGTGCGAGAAATAGTGAGGGGCATCAGACTCCCTTGCAGGCTCGCGTGCAGACAGTGATATCCACACTGTCTTTTCAGAGGCAACAGATGCATTAAAGAAAACACTCCTGCACACATCTAACAGTGCATGAAAGAGACATAATTCAATCCCTGTTATCACATAGCTACAGGTTCAGTACAGTACAGTGAATCCAACTGATTTGCACGCTACGCATAAATAGACATAAACTGATCAACTTAGCATAAACGCCTCGCTTGCACCTTTAAGAGCATTACGCCCGGCAGCATGTAGACCGGCTTTAGTTCTCATTAATTAACAAGCGTAATGCACTTGCCATCCGTATGCGCTTTCATTCCATTACGCGCTGAAAAAAACACAGATTACGCAATCCAGTGCAAACGTACATAAAAAAATGAACGTTGCGTTCGTCTAAGCAAATATACTTGAAAATAAACGTATTTGAGGGAGGAATGTAAACGTAGCGCATCCTCTCCGAGTATTAGCGCAGAATGTATTAGCGTCCGTGACTACCCGAGAACGGGCACTGACAGAGCAGTCGTGAAGACGCGCTCAACAGATGGGCGATTGCCATCCCTCGGACAAATCCAACTTTGATTAATCAGCATGAAGACCAAGCTAAGAATCACAATTCAAAGATATCTGCGTGAGCTTATTGGCTAAACGGTGATCAGTTTGTGTGTTATTTGGGTATTTAGATGTTGGGATTCTATTTTAAGTTGCGGTGGAAAGGCAACTACAGCGGGCGCCAAAACACAGTTTATCACCTTCAAATAACATTACAGTCGAACGGAGACAGCAGGGACGAAACGTTATAGTATTTAAATGCATATTTCGATACGGGCATATGACAACACAATAGCATACGAAATGGCATGCGTATAGACGCAACCTATAACGCTTTATAGTTAATAAGACGTCTGATCGTTTCTCGCGAGTCTTGCTGTTTGGTGTCACTTAAAGTAAACTCTTCGTGAACGTGGTTTATTTGGCTGCCTGTAAGAAGATATTTTGTCTGCGCAAAGTTGGTGATCTTAAAGACGAGCGATGACTGGTAAAGGCAGCAGAAACCTCGATTCTGGGTGCATTTCAGTTCTCTATAATAATACGACGCTACACATGATTGCGAAAACTCGAGACGCTCCTCTCCGTTGTAGATAACGCGCTCTCTCGCTACATACTCCAACTTAAAGGATAAGATGAATGGAATCAGAAAGTGGGTATTATAAATGTCACTAATACTGCAGTTTCAAAGCATTCATATACACCGACTGTGATGGCACGAATTACTACTGTTAACAGTTATATTCTTGAGTAATATGCATAGAAATAAAATCTCAAACCTACCTTGTCTCTGTCCGCAGTAGTTATTCTATATTCCCCGATTTGATCCGTTGATGCAAATTAAATTTGCCATCCATGACACGACTCAGCTTGAGTATCTTTCAGCACAATCTACCCTCGCGAAGACGAACCGAGGCTATTTTCAGGGGATGAGAAAATAAAAAACAACGAAAAGGGTAGGTACTCAACATCAGAACGTAGGGGGGAAATAAACATAATCAAACACAGCAACTAGAAAAAATTAAAGAAAGAAAAGAAAATTAAATAAACCCTATAAAAAGAAAATATGTAGAAAATGGGCTGATTTCAGTTCAGAAACTGAGGGTTCCGGTAATTCCACGCTGCGTCTCGGTATTCCAAATGATCTGAGTGCGCTCTGCGACGAGGACCGCCGATCTCCAATCCGTTTATTCCCAATCTGCTGCGGTTTTACTTCCACAACTTGCCGTACCATCACTTACAACTGAGCGTCCGTGCGAACACGCGTTTGTCTTCTCTCCATTTCGGCTGCGCTTGGATTCGTATGCGTGTTGGTTACGGCAGACCCCTCTCCGTGCACTGGCATCCGAGCTAACGGGAAGGAACCGCCGCACTCAGTCAGGCGTCTGGATGCCCGCATTTACTGTTGCAGCGAGGAAGATAGATGCGCGTTCACGCTTTCCTTTCTCAAGTGAGCTGGACGCGCGCGCTGCATCTCTACGTCAGTCAGCGCGTGCTCCAAACAGAGACCTGAGAGAGTTCCCTCGAAATTTTCATTTGGGGATTCGATGCCCATCGCAGAATGTGAATTAATTTTATTACTCATTGGATTTGGCGTATGCTCTCCCCGTAGCTGCGACGCAACTGTTGTCTTCAGAGGCTTACAAACTTAACAACAAACATAAGCTGTGCCCCCAGTTTCTTCATGGTCCTTCATATGATCTAAATTTTTAATGGGTGCATTTTTTAAGCATGGATCATTTGACAGACCGTGTTGGCCATCAAAGAGATACCGACCATAAGATTAAACGTGTTGAAGCATTACAAATATTGAAGCAGCATTTGAGAGCGCTAAGTTCAGTCGGTGCAAGTCAGCACAAAATGATGTAGTCTTTACCTCTTATTTCATAATTGAAATCAAGCATTGGAATATTATATTTATTTAATCATCACGGTAAACTCGAATCTTAATCGTTACATTTAATTTGCTTAATTTAACCGTTTGAAAACCTTAGATGAAACATTTGAAACATTGTCTTTAATAACCAATATCTAACATCCTTTTCCATTTATAATGTTCACTGACCATTAGCATGGAACATTATCATGGGCTTTGAAGAGTCAATTTTTCCTGCTCAATATTTCTGGTAGCCAAAGGCAGCCATTCAACCCCAAAGCACATTAGATCCATTCCCATGGTTAACAGTCGGCAAGGTGATCTTTTTCCCCCCAGGTGATTGTAGTCAAAGAGTTCAATTTGTACTCCATCAGGCCGCAGCGCTGAAACGCCTCTGGCTTATCTAAGGCATGATTCGCTCAGCCTGCATATGTAGCATGTGTCACAGCAGGCTTGTGTGGTGCTTTCACACTAATAACATGCATGTTGCATAACCGAACTCTCGCTTGAGTTAAAAAATACATTGATTTCTGTGTTAAAATATATATATAAATATATAAATAATAATAATAATATAATAACTGCCATAATTATTAAACATTAACCGTGTTTTATTGGGACATTTATGCATTTGGCAGACACTTTTATCCAAAGTACATTCAAGGTATACAATCATTATTACATGTGCTCCCTGGGTATCGAACCCACAACCTTTGCCCTGCTGCACAACTTCTATATCTAAGTCTGATCCTGGATCTGATGTAGATTCTCTTGTGCAAACAGCAGCTCCTTCATGGATGAGAAACCGACCAAAATTAAAACAATTATTTCATGGAAAGTCTTTTCCTTCATTGTAGCTCTCACATCTCATTCACACTTCATTAAGTAGGACAGACACCGTAACTGGATCTTGTCTCGATTGCTATGCTTCAGGTTTAAATATGTGCTGCTACAAATGAGACTCGAGGGCTACAGTGGATGAACGATTTCCGGAGAATAATTACATAAATTACCATATGTATCTCTCACTAGCTTCAGAAGACTTGAAATACATTGTGAAAGTTATCCAGAGGAGATCTTCTGATAGCAATGACGGCAATCAATAAACTTAAAAATGCAAAAATTAAATACATTTTACGTCAGAAAATATGTAGTAGTGATTGAACAGTGATGCTGTATGTAAGTGTATCTTGATGCTGTATCTTTTGACATGTTCACAAATTTGATTGTTTTAATTGTTTTATTTATTTATTGTTTTAACAAAGTTGCGCAAAACAACATTTCATAGTTTAATGAGTCATTATGTTGATTGCCTTTCAGACATATCAGAAGCACATTTATTCTCGTCTTAACATTTGCATTTGTCGACTTTCGCCGTCAGGTGCGTAATGTGTATTTATGCCCACAGAACAAACACGGCTATTCGGCCAGCAGAAGTAACTTTAACCTGCAGTGACCATTTCCTATTCTTTAAAAGGGGTTTACAAACTGCGTCAGCCATTAGGGATTAAACCATAACAAATTACTAAATCATTTTATTTGTATTTTGCTTGTCAAACTGTTTATTGCACTGTATTTTGCTTGTAACGCACTGTTCGAGATGTGTAGCGTCTGTAGTTTTTTACGTTAGTATGTAAATCACTTCAGAGACTTCTTGTTCGAGGTTCACAATAAGCACAGTTGATGTGAGCAGTCGAACCTTCTGGAGCATGAAGCGCAAGATCTCTCCCTGGCTCTTACTATTCTACGTGCTTGTGTTTAGTGCCTGAGAGAAGAACAGAGGCTGAGAACACAAAGCACTGATTAATTGACTGATGGAACGGAACATAAATACAGTTGTTGTCTTAATTGACAGTTTGATAATCCTCCATTTCTCTGTGTAATTCGAAGTGTCTGCCATGTGTTTGTAAATTGCTGTATTCATTTTTTCCTTTTGAAATTAGCCCGTGGACAATGATGTGTGTGGTTAAAACGAACCGGGTGAAATAAGGACATCACTTTTCACACATAATGTACATCATTTTGTTCTAGACGTTTTTGTCTCTTTCATTTCCTAAGGTTAAAAATGTAGTTCACCGAAACACTTTTAAATCTATCGTTATTTACTCAGCCCAGCTGTTATTTCTTCACAAAATGAGAAACTGAATGTTTTTCATGTCCACCAATGGTTCATCTGTCAAGCTTTATAAGCACACATAGAGATCTTCCTCTCCATTTAGCTGTTAATTAGATGGGATTAATCTGATTTATAAACAAGGACAACTGAGTCCAGTAGCAATGGTGACTGAATCACCAGCTCACGGTAAGTACAGATTATCAATGAATACATTTAAGACTTACATTTTTACGTCTGTTCCTCACACGACAACGCTATCATACGGCTTGAGATAACTTAGATGTCATATTAATATAGCAAAAGTCATATGGACCTTTTTGGTGGTGTTTACAGCTTGATACGTGCTCATTCTGAACTGTCATTAGATGGAAAAGAGTTAGCTGAAGATTCATAATCATTCTCCTTTTTGTTTCATCTGAAACACGGTATATGATTTTAAGTGACATGAGGGTGAGTAAACGATGACAGAATTAACATTTTCTGGGTAAATTAATGCTAATTTTAACTGCCTGTGACCTGATTAGTGAGGAGGCTGCTTATTAACTCACTGCATCAGTACACAAAATGTGTCTTTCTAAAAAAAGACTAAAATAGAACAAAATACTGTAGACTCAAAAGAGAATCTGAACTAAACAAACTTAAATTCCATTCCACTCTCCTGAGTTCCGACATAATACACCAGGTTTTCAGACTGCATGACAAGCTGAACGCATGCGACCAGATAAAGCTAAATCACACGCGTTTCATCTTACATCTGTTCCCATTTTTGCTTACTGATTTATCTGCGCTTTCCTTCTCGTTTCACACATCTCCTGCAGCTTTATTCTGACCTATAATTTGGTCCTCTTTCTTTTTTAATTTAGAAATGTCAGAATTTGGGGCAGGTGGTGCATTGTGACTAAATGTGAAAATGAAAAATTGCCTTCTTGTGGAAAATCACGAGGCATTACAAAAATGTCACAATTTCACTTTGCTTTCTCTTTTGCCTGTGATGCAGTGCACTCTCCTCTCTCTCCTTTGAACATGCAAAAATCCATTCAGATATTTTGTTTGTGTAGGGGCTCAGCAGCCCGTGGCGTATCCAGAGTGGAATGCTGATAAAATATAACAATTACGCTGATTTTCCCTTGCAGTATAATTTTCATTTATTGAAGAGGGTAAAGTGATCTTAATGGCTACCTGTGTAAATAAAGCCGATCTAAACATGCTGACCCGCTCCTCCAGGGTCATAAATCACCCCTGCAACGCACTGGTAGGCAAATACACAGACAGAACAAATGAAAAATGAGAAAAAGCCGAAAATACTAAAGATGATTTGAGTTGATGCATATTTACATTCATGCATCACAGTAAGTACCTTTACCCTAGTATGTTTTGCCATCATGCTAAGCAGGACACTGAAAGTAGCAAGCTGTCCACACTAAGAAAGCATGATGACCTCACAGTCAAGCTGTTTGTAATGACCAGCTTCATTGGAGAACATAAAGAGACAACTAATGCACTTGCCTTACAAAAGAAAATACAGTATCATGTACCACTAAAACAGTGTTTTATGGCTAATGCAAGCAGAGAGGCTGAAGGCCCATTCACATGGGTCATGTCAAGGTCTTAATGCAGCTATTAACACAAGCAGAATGCACCACTTTGATTAAAGCTGTTGTGTGGGGCATGACTGGTAACTTTTCCCAAGCCTAATAGTGTTCGGTGTAACCTACCCAATGAGCAAAACTGACTCTTGGCTCTATAGACTTTTATAGACAGTTTACCGGCGTACATCTCTGCAGATGAAGCTTCTGACAGATTTTTCATAACCACCTTTGACTAACCTGTCATCGTGCAATATACGAAGCAGTGAGCTAAAGATATGTTTGTGGTTCCTCAACTTGAGAAATGACATTTTTGGGGCATTCTCCAGACACCACTGTCCTACAATTTATAACAGTGTGTCACAATTACAGAGGTAAATTTCATGTTACAAATGTAAAGAGAGAGAACAGATGACAGGAGATGATAAAGTCAGGCAGAGAATTAATGCTGCGGTCCCTCGGTAGCATTTAGAAATAAATTGAACGTAGTGCTGTTTTATTAATTTGATACAGTCTTCAACATTACGTATCAATTACAAAGACCATGGAAATAGCAGTTTGGCTCGTGTTCCAGCCTAAATTGAAGTTTATGGGAGAGGGAAGCAGTTTTATGACGAATAACAAAGACGACATGGACATAAAGATCTGAAATAAAGAGGACTTTCAGACCCTGGAAAATCTGGAGACGCCAGATAACAGATAAACACATCTTTACCCAGGTGCTGCACGGTGTTATTTTCCTCCCCTTAGACAAGCGAGACAAACTTCAGGCTGTGCGTACCTTGCAACATAGGCAAACATGGTCTCACTGGACTCACCTGCTCCAGATCCAAGAAGATCGAAATAGGGAGGTTGAGAATACTTGTACAGACCGTCAAACATAGCTGTCACTTCAAATAAAAGCTCCAGTCTCTACGCCTTGAAGCTTCTAGCTACACTACCGAGGAAAAAGACAGTACTCTAGTCTTTCACCCATCTCTGTATTGTGCCTCACAACATATCCCCTGTTACATGTCAGACTTGAGGGTAGAACAATATAGGTTCACATCGGCCATTCTGCCTTGAGAAATCATTTTTAGCAGTTAACAAAATGGCTTTTGCTTGCAGCTATTGTTGAATATGGAGGTACATGCAGACCTCATGCTCCAATAAATCCTTTCTATGGAAAAAGTATAATACTCTCATACAGATCTTCAGAAACCTTTATAAGAATATGTGTCCTGTCTCGAACCCACGTTAGGCTCAAGGCTATGTGCTATGACCACACGCTACGTCATTCAATTTTCATAAGAGTGATAAATTGGAGTGAAATTTTCAGCCCAGAGCATTACAAACGTGGACTTTGGGGGGATTGCTCACGCTATCTGTGGACTCATACTCACAGACTGTGAGTGTATTCACAAAAAAAGATGGTAGGTCCACGTAAACAAAGTAGCGTAAAACTTGCACTGCATGAACAACATCTGTGCTCAAATAAAACTCTAAAATCAGTCCAGTCATTGCAGTTTGAGGATTCCACCAGCAGGTGCTGTCAAAGTGAATCTGGATTTACACTACAACATAAAACGACAATCAGCAGTGAATCATTGATAATAAAATCAGACTAGGACATTAGAATCAGTCTACATCAGGGCACTAGGGGATATTTTCCAAGTCGGAATATGCAATACATAACATGTATATAATAAAAAAACTATTATTCTAAGTTGTCGTCAACTGTTTTTGTTACAACACTGTCTCAACACTGTCTTCTGGCTACTTATCAAATTACCAGCCTCTCTCTTGTCCTTGGAGCCATGGATTTGCACTCCATCAAAAAGATCGTACAAAATGAGTTTGCCTTTATCAATAGCGAAACACACCCACACCTCCTTTTTCCTCCTCCTTTTTTCACCTCCCTGCACCGTGGTTCCCAATCTTCTCTCTAAACTTCCTCCTTCCATCTGCGCTTCCTCTAACACGCTCCCTTCTTTTTGTGCTCCTACAGGTCATTTGCAATGCTAAGCATCAGTTGGCAGTCATGAGAGAGTGGAGAGGGTAAGAGGAAATGGGCAGAGTCTTCCCAAGCATCAGGCTAATCATTTTATCTCTGCTTTTCATGGCTGCACAATAAGTGTTTTACGGGGATTAGTGAAATAATGTACACAAGAGCTGTTGTTTTTGTATCTCTAGACCCATGCGTCGCATTCTGCCACTGTTCCACCAGCTTATGCAATTTAGCTAACAAAAGGGGTCAGGCAGAGAGAAGGATGAGGTGGAGAATATCAACGAGGCATCTAACTGCTCAGTCATGGTGACCCATTGGCTCACTCTCACATTGGGATTGAATGAGATCCGCTGTTGGTAAGTCCAGGCATCAACACACCATTTAAACATTCCACAACATACACAGTGCAAATCCTTTCCAGGAATTCATACATACATTAAATTAAGTCTGGGAAACTTTTCCATATAGTAATCGTCTATTCATGCCGATGAAAATATATTCAAAGCTTTAAGTGATATTGTGAAACTCGGATAGAGAATTAGCTGTTTACAAACCTTGACTCTTTCTTTTTTATGCCTTAATTGTTTAAAGGTGAAGTATGTGATTTTGTCATTGTTTAATTACTTTATCCTATCTCAGAAATCATATGAAAAGACAAGTCTAAATAATCTGTTGGTAGGTTGGTGCTTTACAATAATTCCTCTGCTTGGTTGAGAAGCCCGTCTGGGCCAACATAGTTTGGGCCCAGTTGGGACACTAGTTTGGGGCAGGGCTATCTTTTTGTCCAAACTGTTGAAACATTGGGAAAGTAAACAGGAAAATAATATGAAAACAACCATTATTTTTTTCTATTTGTTGTGGTGCCCCTACAGGCACAGAAAGGACATTCTTCGCCTATAAATTTAGAAAGGAAACCTTTCAAAATATTCCATAATTGTCCAAGGCATTCAAGTATTCAGTCCTGTTGTGAAGTCATGATCAAGAATCAGTAGTTTAACAGCCTCATCTGGTGTACTGATATGACTCAATTAATAATTGACGACTGGGAGAAAAGGGCCATATTGATCCAAACCATAACTGATCAAAAAACTTGATGTCTGACATGTCAACAGTTGAGGTTACCATGTTAACTGCACCCGGCGTATCGCTAAAGAGGAAATCCCTAGTCCAAAGCCAAGGGAATAAATCGATGGGTTTTTTATTATAGTAACAGTAAATAATTGTTTGTAATCAGCATCTCAGGTTCATGCAAACAGAATCAGGCACTGCTCGTACATCACCATCCATGGCTCCTAGAGCCAGGCATAGACTCTGTAAGTAACCTTGCTTTATATTCTTATTTACCAGACCCATGTGCAATGTATCTGAACATTAATCAGTATCTGAACTTATTAAATAACTGCAATTAATCAAACTCATACCGCTGACCAAACCGTGTGATTTGTAGCATCGCTTACAAGCAACAGATCATTGGACTCAATATTTCCCAAGTAGTTTCCAAAGACTACGAACTGCCGTAGTGCTAATTGACTGTCTAAACACACAATGCTTTTATTTAAATAATTAAACAGATGCTACGTAAAGTTATCTCATCATATTTAGTTTGCTTGGTGTGCATGGTACAACCTGAAATTCTTTCCCCTTTGGCTGGGCAAGATGTTCTGCTTTGGTGAACCAGTTAAAAAGTAAAGTCAGAGCTAGATGTCCTTCTTTTCTTCTGCCCGATGAAACCTCCCTCTCATGAGGCCTCGACTCATTAGCACAGCTCACCTGAGGGTTATAAGGTTGGATTGATTCTGTGACATCACTTATTAAAATCAATGTACCATTCCCTGGGTCTTATGCCCTTTGGTGGACCTACAGAGCAGGGATTCCAAGATGGATTCCACACTCTTGGAAATGTTGTTATTGCAGACCTCCTCCCACAGGATTTAGGAGAGGATTAACACACTCACAAAGGTACATGACATGCCCAAAGCAGGTTAGTCAACCTTCTTCACTAAGCAATTGTAAAATCTTTTGATTTTGTACCAACAACTATTGGCATTTACAGTGGTAAGCGAAAGCAATATTTTTAGCTAACCAATGCCATTGTAGAAGGATTGATTTATTATGCCAAAAAATGTTTAATCATAGGTGGGTTGCCAAGTTATTTGGCTAATATCTGGCTGAGTGTACAGTGTGTATGACTGACAATCATTGGTAGATAGATATCAGTCTATGACTACTTAAGACCTGTTCCAACACATACTGTATTTAGCTTTCTAAACATAATGATCATCAACTCTCTAAACTCATGATCATCATCTCAACCCTATCACTGGAATCTTCATATCACTATCACTTCATAAATTCTGCATATTAAAATAACTGTAGGAATATCTTTCATGAATCATCTTTCTGAATTAAGATTGACAGACTGTGCCTAGCCAGGTGTAACAAATTTGATTTTGCTTTAATGTTCCTGCCATATGTCTGTGTGTGTGTGTGGTTCTGGAATTCCCTCGGTTATAGTAATACCAGAAAATGTTGACCTTGTGGGGACATTTTAGGCCACCAAAAGGAAACAAGCTTATAAATCATTTGAAATGACTTTTTTAAACATGTAAAATATCAGAAAGTTTTCTGTGGGGGTTAGTTGTAGGGGTGGGGTAAGTGTAGAGGATTAAACATACAATATAGTAAAAAAAAGTGTATTATGTGTGAAATGTCCCCATTAAATTTGAAAACCCAATGTGTGTGTGTGTGTGTAAAGCTATGCAAAGATAAAAGCCAACAGAGAACCTCTTCAGTCAAGGGTTCATCATCAGTGTGAGAGAAATATGAAAGAAATAAACGATTCACTTTGAAACGTATTTTATGGCTTTGAAACTGATACAGGTCATAAGGCACAAGCAAATGGCATGCTAATCAAGTGACTGGAGGAAAAGAGGTTTTATCTGTGGCTCAGACACTGTCGGATGGATGCAGCTTTATCTGGGTCACCTAAAGCCAATGTTAAATCCACTCTGGTTTACCCTCTGCCTGAGAGTGATTCTGAATAGCTCACAGATGTTAAAAACTCACAAACAGACAAGTCACTGACTGATACAGTTCTCTCATCCTACTTTTCATTTTGTCTGTAGTGAGTGTATGACGAAACATATAAATTCAATATCAAGACAATATCATGCCATATTTCACAAAATAGTTGCTGGAAATCCACTTTAAAAAATGGTTTATGAATTATGAATTTCCTTGAGGCATAACCTATTTTTGCACAGTCCAGCAAATTAAAACTAATGAAAACACAGGAAACGTACTGCACCTCATCTGATTAACATTTTAGTTTTAGTTTTGTTTTCATCAGATCAGGATTAAAGTGTCCACTGCACAGCAAATGCCAAACCAATAAGCGACTTGACCTGGTCTGTTAAACTTTCTGAACCAGATATGTGTCTACATAAATCTGTTGATTAATTTTCATTTTTAAGCTGGAGAGAATTCACACAGAGCCACTTGTTAATATCCTTTGCTTTGTTTCCCCCAAATAAAAGCACACTAAGATTCTGCTATTTAAGCAGAATAATAACTGTAATTATTCACACTGGCTTTGCTAAAGTGCACATGTGTCAGACTGTGGTTGCCAAGTCTTGATGTTTGACATATAACCATATTTATACCAGCAGTGTGTTTATGGGAGGGGCAACTGTTATTTTGCTGGTTCTCTATGTAGGGTTCCAGGAACTTAAGGTGAGGCTGATTATGATTATCACATGGATTATGAGGCACAGTTTCTGCTCCTTTACACTTATGAACATTAGTAAAGACAACTGAAGAAACACTGGGAGGATTTTTACATATTTCTGTCTAATTTCATTCCCTTTCACAAACGTCAACTGTTCACCAATCTTGCTTCAATTCAGACACCTAAATCAGGTCAAAAATTGGTTAGTGAATAAGACTGCAGTGGTGCAACCGTTCCCTGTGTAACTGGGAATTTATCCCGAGACCAAGACAAAAACAGCCACATCTAAAATAGAAGGTTCCTACACTGCATAGCACCTGCCACTATTAGGGAAAAAATATACAAATAAAAAAAACAAGGGCATTAAGGAGGTGCTTCATTACCGGTCCGTTAGGAGGAGAGAAACAGATGGAGTAGAGGCAATGGCAAGCATGAGGGAATCATGAATGGGAGTGAACTGGAGCATGGTAAGATGAGTGGTGCTTCAAACAAAGTCTCATAACGTGGCATGGAACAATGGTATGTAAAGGAAACCAGAGGGGAATTCTGCAGGATGTGTGTGTGGAACTTTCCAGATCCAAAGACCATAAGAACAGGATGAAGAAGGATGGAACGGAAGCTCCTCTCAGATCACTTGAGAATGCTTTCCTCTAGTCCATTGAAAACAGCAGGCTTTTATCGACCTGAAACACCTGCAAGTGGGAGCAGGAGAATCCCAGTCAGGTGCCAAACAGACTTGAGTCACATCTATGAAACATAATGTAGCATCTTCAAGCAGCAATCTTTCCTTCAAACAATACAGAAGCACGTCTGGTGCTGCCTATTGCTGAGGCATTAGAAAATCCATCTCCTGCTGGTCTCGTGGCTTAGTGGAGATCAGTGGAAGCTCCATAAGCCATAAATACTGATAAAGATGACTCCATGTTGATAACGTTTTTAAGTAGTTAGTGGAACGTTTTAAAAACATTACAGAATTAATGTTTGAATAAGGTTACAATAGGGTTAGAACACAATGTTTAAAAAAACTTTGAACGTTCCTAGAACTTTTCAAAGAACATTTTTAATGTTTTTGCTACTTAATTGACAGTAAGGGGACGTTACAGTAGGGAAACGTTCTTACAACCTAAAACTTTTAGCAGGGTAAAAGAGCTATTTTCTACTTATTTCATAGAAAGTATTAAATGAAGAACATTTAAATGACATTTCTACCACATACAGATGCATTATGGTGCCTTATACATTTATTTAGGTACGTCACGACAGAGTGTCAGTGAATGTGACAAACTCCAGCCCTTCTGTATTGAATTCTAATGAACTCTGCCAATACACACCCACGCACATACACTTCTTATCACCAAAATGTTCCCCACAGGTGGCACTTTAATACCTCGTGTCAATCATAGAGCCGTACAACTGAGCCCTTATCTGCAGCCATAATGGAGACCAGACAGCAGCATCATGTCAAGCCAGACATGGTGGAACTAGTAAAAGCTGGAGTAGAATGGAGGCGTGGCTAGTTCTCATCTTCTGAATGATCACAACAACCCACTCTTACCACAATCAAGCCCCCACCGGCTGCTTGTCACATGGTTTCAAGAGAAACTAGAACTGTGATATCCACTGAGTTTGTAAGTCTGTGTACATATATATAGGGGAGCATATAGGTACTGGGGCTAGTTGTCACAAAATACTTGAAATTATACAAATGTGTTTTCTCTACTGGTTTTATATGTTCGTTTTCAACATCTATACAGTATTTACTGTAGTAAAAATGGTGACAACTAGCCCCGGCCTAGCCTATTACTATCTAAACTATTGATGTTTCATAGACCCAACCACTGCATGTAATAATCTAAGGAAAATTACCTTATCTTTGCTATCTTTTCCCCATCAGCTTTGTCTGCTTGTTTCTGAGGAGACAACCTTGTTGTGTCCTTAGGCAGAGTTCTTTGTTTTCGACATGAGGAGAGGCTTCTAATTGAGTGAGAAGTGCTGCGTGTGTGTTTGTATCAGCTATGATCTGCTTAGAAAGAGCCGGGTAATTTACATCTGTCAAAAGCGCTCCTCTGATAAACCCTGACATAACCCATCATTTCCCTCTGTCATCAGAACTGTTCTAATTAGATCAACAGCATTGAGAGTCTGCTAATATGAATCAGGATGATTCTGTTCATTTTGATGTATGTTAATTCAGTGTGCTGCATCTGTGCTCTCATTAATGAAACCCGCTATTTATTGTCCCTAAACGCACCGAGCACAATATTCATAGCCGCATAATGTACCTGGAGGCGTCTTCGGTTAACAAGTGGCGTCTTTTATTAATGAAATAAATCTCTTTTCTTAAATAATTATTTATATGCACTCTGTATTGGCTTAATAAGAGAGGATGCATAATGGACCTGCCCACATGAGAACAAGGGGGGACGCTTGGCTTACAAACACATCACGCAAATTTAATGTAGCAACTATCTCATTTCCATAACAGCTTCTTGGTTTTGAACTTCTAGAGAGAGCCAATACGAGCCCTCATTACCAAATCAGAGTAAATCTTTCTTCTTGTTTAAACAAATTGTAGTTGGTTATACGTCTTTCAGAATGTTCCTTTCAGATGAAAAAAATACTGTTATAGATGCAGTTGTAAATCATCTGATGTTTAAATGGCTCTTAATAATGTACCACTCTCTCCTCTTTCATAGGGATGACCTAGAAAACAATCTTCAAGAGCACGATCTTTAAAAAAAGCTTCTTTTCATTCTTCCTTGTTTTTGTTTTTTTTTCTGTCAGGTCTAGACTTCAGAACTAAAGCAGGTCATAACGTAAAAAGAAGAAAATATGATCAGTCACAAGAGACCGTCTTTCTGTGAGACCGTTCTTCAGCGTCAGACATACGCTCTGAAAACAGAAACTAACTCTAGATTTGTGACACATTTGTGACATATACACTTTAACTGGACAGTCTTTGTCATCATCAGCAAAAGATATGGAATGGATTTTCTTTTTCACTGCAACCGTTGAAAATTCTATTTTTCACAGTTAGCAACGTTTCATTAATTGTTTTTCCCTGTTATCAGAACAGATCTCCAACCCACTAGCTGAGATCCAGTTTTAAACCTAATCCCCCCCTACAGGTTAACAAGACCTATTTCATCAGGCTGTTGAGAGGAGTATTACCAGCTGGTTTCCACACAGTTCACAGCAAATTCAGTAAAACTCATTAGTGACCGCTAGCAAATCTCTGTTGGGGATTGTCCCTCCCGTGCCTTAGAGTAAACCACTTAACCTCCCTTCAGTAATTATCCACTCACTTAAGATAAGCCATTATTTAAACCCTCCCCAAAGCAAAACTACAAGGGGCTAATTTGAGAAAAGGTGACGTTTAAGTGACAGGTGAATGCTTTCCTACTATCAGTAATGCTGTTGTTCTAAATAAAGTGGGTTGAGCTGATGTACCGACTTCCCTTCAAGGGTACAAAGACATTCCTTCTCCGATGTGTAATGAATTGAGTTTATAGAATAATTTAACGGAGTTCTTATGCTCCCTAATTTGGGTCAAATTCACAGGAACACAAACAGCGATGAGCAGCCCGTGGAGCTCAAAAGGGGAATTCCCTTGGATTGGGCCCTCAGGTTCCGGCACGATCAATAAATTAGTGCCTAAATGGAGCTGAATGTGAAGTAGCTCCCGGGTCTCATCTCTGCTCGGTGTTACAGAAAATGAATTAAAGGGTTCTGTGTGAGTCTTTCTGCCCCATTCTCAGCCCCTCCTCCAACTCTTTCCCCCCCGTTCTCTTCTAATTTAATTCCACTAAAATCCAATCAGATTCATTTGACATTAAAATTGAGTCTCGGAGGGAATAAGAGAGAGAGCTTCGGAAAGCTGTAGAAAGTGGATAACACTTTTCCATTTTTTCCATGCCGGACCCTTTTCATTACGATTCTAAAGTTAGGACTGCATTCGCCAGGACTTAACAGTGCAACGCGCTCCGGGCCCAGAATGTATGTCAAGCGGCCCTAATGAAAAGTCTCGGCCACAGAGGGCCGACTGACAAAAAGACCCCGCATATAATTATGCCTTAAATAATAAATGTTCACACTTACATTTTCATAATATCTGCGAGTCCCACTTGTAACGTCTGGCCTGAATATTCTGAGTTCAGAGACAGTGAATAGAAAAAAAGAGGTTTATTTTGACTTGCCCGGTTGGTTAGTTATGGTTCCATGGGCTCGGTTGTGCTTGGATGGTGATGAATAAGTTAAATGCGATAACGCGACTGAGCCGTGGGGAAACATAATCAGGTAGCCGACCGATTGTATTATATACACTTTCATAGGAAAATAATTTTCGCATGCTAATGCGTGTGATTTACACCCCTTCTGCTGCCAAGCCTCCCCTCGTGACTCAATAACACACGCTCGTTGGACTCAAACCTTTTCCCATATTACAAATTACGCAGGACTTCATGGTGTTGTAACCTACTTTTCAATTCTCTGTGTTTCTTTGACTCTCTTTTGGGTAATTTATTTTGTGCCTTTAGCTTGGAAGGTTCACACAGTTCTGTTGTCTGATGGCGAATGATGGGTAGTGTGTGTGTTTGTGTGTGTGTCCATGAAGAGCAATTTAGCATGTAAGTCAATATTTATTTAATTAAGTAAAAACCAGAATCCATTCCTACAAAACCAAACTGCCTCTATGCAAATTACTTGTAATTGGAAAAGGACAGGGAAGGAATGGGAAGGAAGGAGAGATTGAAGTGGAAGGAAGGAAGGAAGGAAGGAAGAGATCTGTACAGTAGTTCACACCAAGGTTAATTTCGTAAACGAAAACTGAAACTAAGACGAAAACGATTGGTTAAAAATCATTTTCGTAAACTGAAATAAAATCAGAAATTCAT
>JAZGTI010005599.1:1475-16234 GCA_036877585.1 Botia kubotai
GAATGGGTGTGTGACTTTTATATGTAGGCTTATATACTAAAATTATATTAACACATTAAATTAAATTAACACATAGTATAGACATACAGAAGATGTCACATTTAGACGTCCAGGGACGTACAGAAAAGACGTGCTATTCACATCCAGATAACGTCAAAGACGTCGGTTCAACTTTCATTTTGGAACTATTTTTCAACCATGACGGAACGTGTCGGAGGGAGGTCTTTTCAACGTTCCTTTTTTGCTGGGGTATTATGTGCAAAGCTCTCATTGATCAAGCCAAATATTTTATTACATCACAGATAAAGTTTTAAAACATGATGTAACAGTTCTGACACCTATAATATGACATTTCTGTTTCATACATTTGCTTTGATATAAAACATTTACTCCTGACAGACTGTATATACAAATACCATACACAGCTCGCTTTACCCTGCTGAAGACCTAAAAAAAAGTGTCACAAAGCTTTTGTCTAAATAGGTTAGTTCATAAAACACGAGCAGGTCAGAAATGTTTCTTTTTCCCTGGACAGGCAGGCATGAGGAGCACTGGCTCTGAAACAATGGGAGATTTTTCAGGCACCGCTGGGGCATCTGCCACTGGGGCATCTGCTGTGGGCTCTTCTGCAGCAGCAACCTCCCTTTTTACAACAGGTGCTGCCTTCAGCATGACTAACTCAGCTGATTCGGCAGATTCTGCAGACAGCAGACCACTTGCTGCGGGGTCGTGGAGTTCTGTCAGCTTGTGATGTCTAAGGCCATGAATGGCTAGGTTGTGGTGAGGTCCAGAGGTGTGTGCATGTAGAGGTTGCTGGACTCGCACTGTGGCGTTGGCTGCTTGGGCCTATTATGAAGGAAAAAATACTTCAAACTTAAGCAGCCCAGTTGCAAGTGAGTTAAAGGTTAAGTGTGTAAGGTATGTGCAACCACCTGCACCAAACGACATTGCAATCTATTTTTCAGGGTGGACAACTGGGCTGGACACCACAGTCTATAATTCTATCAACAAACTAACTTAGTTTGGACCAGGACTGTCTGAACAAAAGAAGATGGGGTATTTAAAACTAGTTATTATTACATTTCTGTTTGGTGCCTTCAGTGGGATGCAAAAACACTTCACCTTTGAGATTGTTTTTTTGGGTGCATTATTGAATGGTCATATTAAAATTCAAATGCTCAATGTGTATTTACTTGTTAGGTACATATAATATAGAAGTATAAAGATGAGGAGCTATTTACATTATTAAGGAAGATTTTGCAGTCAACTTGATTGAGATTGCCAAAACCTTCAGCTAGACAAAAGCCATGGGTCTAAAATAATAACAAAAATGCATTAGACATTTTAAAGTCAACAATGAATGCCATTTTAAAGATTATGACAACGTTACTTAATTTCATGTTGGCTTTAACAGAAACGCCACAATCATTTGCACAACAGCTAAAGTACTTTCTGTTTTACTTTTTCTTTTTCTCTTTTTCCTCTTGTACTCTCTCCCTTTCTAAGCTCTTAAGCACACTTACAGCAACATTGTGATTCTGGGGGACGCACATATCATCATCATGGCTTGTGCAGTTAGTCCCAATAATTGCGTATTCTGCAAAGTATTTGTTCCCTCCTGAGACAACCTGCATAAATGAAAGAAAACCTGGTTAGAGTGCCATATGGCCAAAAGAGAGCTAAAGATAATTTTAAACCATACATTTTACCTGGGATGCCATTCGTCCAATTTCAAAAAGGGCCAATTTAGTATTCAGAGTGTGGTTTTTATTGAAGTCATCTAAAGAGGCTTTGATGAGCTGTAGACCATTAGTATCATTTAAAGGAATAAGCCGGGGGCACCCAAGGCACATATCTTCAGCTGACTCTAGACACAACAACAAAAAGCAAAATGCAGAGTGATACCTCTTTGAGTGTGAACAAATGAAAACAAGTCTGTTTTTAACTGTTTTTGTTCTCTTACCAGTCTCTGTTTTACACTTGAATGCTACAACAGACAGACCCTGGGTTGTATTTGAAAGGGCAAAATCACAATCTGCCTCAACTGCCTGAAAGTGGATGACAATGATACTTGTGTGTGTGATTGTGATTCATACAGTATTAGCAAAACAAACATCAACAAAGTGATTGTAAATAAAGCTGGTTAAATAGAACTTACCGTCTGATGTTTCTGTCGGACCTGACATTGGCTCAGTGGAGTTGTATCCAAAATGTGACACATAGTTTCCAGAAAGTCCAACTCCAAGAGATAAGTGTCTGCTTGACCAGGCTACAAATACACATTCAAATCTTATAGCCCTATTTATACCTGTATTAAATTGAGCATATTCATGACTTTAAATGCAAACTTTTTTAATGTTAGTGTACATATAGTAAACAGTGCTGCAAAAATAACTGGCACTTTAAATACAAGCTTTTTGGTATATGGTTAAGTGTTTGATAAGCTGTGTTGAGTTGCAGAGTCAATGTAACGGTTTTTATTATTTTTATACGTTTAAAATATGCACATGTTATCATCAGTATTAGTAGTATACAATAAAGTAATATAATAATAAAATATGTAATTGTCTGTTGTCTTACCCTGGAAATGATCTTGATTTTCTCAATGCGATTCAGGGCAAATTTGTAACCGTGACTCTGCTGGGCATTGAGGAAATCCTCTGCCACCAGAGCTGCTGCTTCAGCCTCAGGGGAATCACAGGGGGGCAAGCTAATGGTGGGCATCACCCCCTGTGCCCATGTGCTCATTACCATGAGCCCAAGAACAACGACTGTAGCTTGGAGCTTCATACTGCAAAGCAATAGCCTGAACTCCTAATGTGAATATGCAAACAGAAAGTAACTGAGTTTGATGTGTTGTATATATACCCTGCACTTTGCCCACAATGTAAATGTAGACGTTCTGACATCTGTTACGCAAATTACACAAATGAACCATATTTGAATGCCAAAGTAAATGAAACTGCGCAATTTGAGTGGGTGTTCCATTGAAATTTGGTTTGGGAAAGCAAGGGTGATTTTAGACTTTGATCATGTCAAGTCTTTATGGAACCTAATTGAAATCACTCACCCATTCGGTTACTTTTCCAATGTTTTAATATAAATATGAATGCCATTTGTGTCACTCAGATAAATATAAACTGAAAAGTATTTTTCTGGTTTTACAAAATATTTTAGTTTATAACATTTAGGAAACCTGGCAACTTCTAAAATGTGTTTTGCTGTTTCCTGGTGCTTATCAAAAACCCAATACTGAAAAGCAAACAAGTTAATGTAAACTTGAACTGAAGTGACACACCAAACTATACATTTGATGTGCAATGTAAGTATTATATATGTAATGTCATGGTCCACATTTTGCCCTGTAGTTCCTTTAAAAATGGATATCACATGCACATCTTACTCAAATTGTATTAAAATAAAATAAGTAGCTAGTTGTACAGATTTACCATATTTGTTGATTTAATACACAAAAATAGTACTTTATATTTTATTTGTCTTTATTTTTTTGTGAACATCATATATAAATTTAGAAACACTTGACTGAAATGTTTATTATCATCTTAGAAATCTTTTCATCTGAAGCAGTCTGTTTAAATGTTTGAAATTTTTATAAACCTAATAATTTCAATTATTATGAATTGTATACAATATAATTGTGCAAACATATTGATTTCTATTATTAGAAATTTAAAAAATATTTCATAATGAGGAAAAAGCAGCCAGAGTAAGTGCATAAGGATAGAGGGGAATTCGTTCAAAACTCTTTAAAAAGCTTCTCGGGATGATTTCTCAAGAAACTGGGTGATAAAATCAAGAAAACAATTTTGTAAATTCTGAGCAAAAGGTGACTACATTGAATATGCCAGAATGTAACCTAGTTTTTATTTATTTCTGAATTTTCTCTTATTACTATTTTATAGTTGATGAGTTTACAACTACTCTAAAATATGATTTTTTTTATTTAAAAAATTTAAGTGTTTCCAATCTTACACTGCCAGTATGTAAATATATTATTATTATATTCTTTATATATATATATATATATATATATTGTTATGGTGGAGGCTCCAGCCGCATCTCCACTGCGCCACCAGAGGGAACCATCACCAGAATACTAACTGGGACCCATTATAACTACAACTCCCATGATACACTTACCTGGAGCCTGATTACTTCCTGTTTGTCACCTGCAACTCATCACCATTCCCCATATAAACCGGACATTTTAGTCAATCTTTGCGATGTCTTAATTTGCCTTGAGCATCATTACTGAGCGGGTTTGGTGGTTTATTGTGTATGATCTGGATTGTCTCTTGTTATCGATTGTTTCTTTCTTCAATGTTTTTGTGAAGTTTTTGAACACTCAATGGAAGGTATGAGTTCCAGAGAACAATTATTAACCTTAGTCTAAGGAAAACAGTCTGAATCAGAATATGCATTGACTTTCCGTACTCTAGCAGCTCAGACCAACTGGGTAGAGGATACCCTGAAACTGCTTTTTCGTAGGGGCCTGAACCCGGAGCTCCAATCTGAACTCGCCGGCAGGGACGAGGGCAGGAACCTCGGGGAGTTCATTGATCTAACTATCCACATAGATAACCTAATACGTTCATGTAGATCCAGTTCCTTGCAGTATCAGGGTCATGTTAATGATAGAAGACCAGACTATAACAACCATGGCTCTAATCAACTCTGGTGCCGCCAGTAATTTCATATCTGAGAAATTTGTTTAGAAACATGGTATACCCTTGTCATCTGGTTGTTCTTTAATAGTGGAGGCATTAGACAGGTGACCACTAGGAGAGAGAGGAAGAACTCGACTAATTGAGAACATCAATTTATGGGTTGGAATTCTCCATTCAGAAGAACTCCAACTTTATGTTATTTCCTCCCCAAATCATGCTATTGTTTTAGGTCTACCCTGGTTAAGGCAGCACGAGCCTTAACAAACCAGTCAGTTCCTGCCATTCGATGCCTGTGGTACTTCAGGACTTAAGCTAAGAGAGTTAAAGCATCTGTTGAAATTGCAACAAACACAATTAGATCAGCTCCCTAAAATTGCTTGCATACAAACAGTTACTGAATGTGGTCAAGCCCCTCTGGCATGAAATCATTCTCTGTACCCAAGGAATCAGTCCTCCCATGGTGATTCTGTAACATGTTGAAGATGTCAGCAGCCTGGCCATTTTGCCAGCGAGTGTGACAGGGAAAATGTTGCTTCTCGCCCTCCATCTTCTCATATAGTGCCTCTTGTGACTGGATATAGGCAGTCTTTTTCATAGCAGTCCTCGGAAAATCAGTACTCTGGTCTGGTCTGCAGAGCCACAGCTCGGTTGGGGTAGATAATGGCTCAAGTATTTCTCAGAGTTTTAGTTTGGTACCTTGCCTTATCAACACTGGCTCCATGGTTTCCACAATAACAAAATTATTGCAAAATTTTTGAACCATTGGGTCAAGGTTGTCTTAGTTGAGTAATTACAGAATTGTTAGTTTTGTTCTGTAACTCTTGCCACTTGTCCATGTTACAATCTGCTCTGTGCCACTGGCCATCATTAACCAGGTTCAGTTATTGTATATGTACGTTTCTCCCTGCAAGACAAGTCATCCATCTTTGATCAAAATTGTAATGAACTGAGACCCCTACTCAGCATGCAAATAAGTACCATTCCGTTGTCTGGGTCTGTATTACAATGTTACTGAGGTATCACCACATTTTTTAAATCGCCTTGATATGTGATTATGGCACAAACACAGTAAAGGCTCACATTGACCACATCTCCAAAACACAAGAAAAGAAACAATGCGTTTTTTTTTACTCTTTGTTCTAGTATTTTTACTCATCATTGAAATTTTTGATTTAGCCAGGTGTATTAGGCAAAGTAAAATTTGTAGTTTCAACAAAACCAAAGTTTCAGTTGGTTATGCCATTGAAATGGTTAATAAAACACACCATACATATATACCACCCCATACATACATGCATACATACATATATATATATATATATATATATATATATATATATGTTAACTTGTTTTAAAGGATTGTTTTGGATCTATACAAAAATAAAGCCATTCAACAAAGATGTAATACATATTAAACAAGTCACGAATTTCTAAAATTCTCTTTAAAGGAGATCTCTTCGTTTTTGTCTAATCTAATTGTCTAAGTAATCCATTTTGTTGCAGAACATATCCTTCTTCAACTGCCATTTAAACTAACATTTACAAGCAAACTGTTTGCTGTTAGCTAAGCCATTTGCAAAAGCATCTTGTCTGGCATTCAGGGCAAACTTGCATGGCCTAAGCAGATTAAATTTTAGCAGACCATAGACCATTTTAATTTTCTCACTTTGTAAGCGTAACATCCTGAACCATCTTTAACTTCCTTGCAACAACATGTGTTAGTATCATTAACAAGCTCCAATGCAGAGTCTGGGTGTGTCATGAAAAATTTAGTTTTTTTAAGTGTAATCTTTCAAGGCTTTCATAAATCCTCTATAATACTATAGCTACACATGACAATTATCTGTTATATAACGCAACTGAGGATAGATGTATCCCAGGTGTGTTGCTGTTTATACACAAGCCCATATTTGTACCCAAAGCACACACACAAATTTAAAGCCTGAATCTCAAGTCTGTAGGAGCTCACTAAGACAGTGAAGGAATAAAATTGAAGGCGTCTACTATTTAAACACAGATCTTGGATACAGCCTTTAAAGTAACCCTCAAAAGCCAGGGATGCATGCCAGCCTGGCAACCCCCCTCCCCCCACCCACGTGTACCACATCTTCAGCTTGGATCAGCACACTATGGATAAGGATTTGACCTTGGCCCTTAGCAGACAGAAGCAGAGTTAGGAATTCCTGTTTCACAAGCACTATTATGAGTGGAAAGTGACCATTGCTGACTGTCTCCCATCCAAGCAGGCTTTCAGAATTTGTCTTCCACTGTCTCCAAATCTTCATTTCCAAACCTTGCAGTGACGTACACTGAGATGTGAAAATAAACAGCAGTGTTCCATGAGGTACAGAAAAAACATACAAACATTCACAAACAGAGATCAACCAGAATAGTTTTGTTATAACTGATACAGTATTTATGATGGAATTAACAATATTTTTAATGCCAAGTCAGTAAACAGAATTACAAACAGGTTTTTTTCAAACAGAACAATTTGACCCTTATCAGAGACCAGATCATTAAGAAAATATTTAGTAGATAAGTAGAAATATTGTTACATTATATATTTTGGTCTCAATGTAAAAGGGTTAAATAAATACATTAAAGTAGGAAGAAGGAAAGAAGGAAATGAAGAAATGAAATGAAGAAATAATTTTCTGTGTACTTCTACCTCACACACAAATATTTGTTTTGCTTTCTGACACTGAGAGTAGATAAGATACACAGAAATCATTACCCACCACTTTGACAGGGCTTGTCTTTTTTAAAGTGTGTATTAAACAGGCCTTTAATATCAGTTGCATGAGTATGTGAGTCTGGCTGTTTCTCTTCATCTTTGTAATCCCATTTAATGTCTCAACAATAAATTTGGCTCTCTCATGTCACTAAATTTAGATGCTCTGCCTAAGCAACATTATCATTGACATCATTTTAGAGATGACCAACAGGGAGGGATCAATATTTGTTCCTATACGATTTAAAGATTTATTATTTTTGAATATGATTAATTTAACACAATCTACAGCAGCCACCCAAAATATTTTAATATAAATGTACTAAGAATGCATGTTAACATGTAAACAGCATTTAGAAATATCAAACTGTATTTAAAATTCTTTCAATTATGAAAAATGTATAGTTAATGCAACTTTTGGTTCAACATGTCCATAGTTATTCGATGTTGATACACATGTATTTACTTTGTTATAACACCTGTGCAAACCTCAGGAGAACTGAATTCATACATCCACTAAAATCACATTGACACCAGTTTTGCAATATATAGTTCTCTTTAATCATGCAATCTTCCTTCAGACTTTAGTGGTACAGTTGGTGTACAGTTCTGGCCAGCTACAGTAGTTAATAAACAATCATACCATCTAAACAGTCCTCTCTCTCATACGGCCAGTGACATTCACAGCCAAAGCTCTTCCATCCTATCTTGACACATCTGCCTCTGTACTGCCACAGGTTTTCCCTGCACTGGTCTCCCTTCATTGCCCAGGGCCCTGATCCTGGTACCACAACATTATCATTTAGCCAAACGTCATGTATGCATCCCAGAAAGCTTGAAGAAGTCTGTTGCTCTCCTGTTCCGCATATGTAGATGTTCTGGCTCACAGTCAACAAAGATAGACCTGAACCCAGTTCGGGCTCTGCTTTGTCTATATGTAGTTCCATGTTACAGGTGACCCCAGCTTAAGATGGATCTTTGAGAGTCAATGTCATGTATCTATATTGTCCTTTATTTAAGTATGGACAGCATGTGGCACAATTCTGGCAATAGTGCCTTTCGCACCCCAGCAGCACCCCAGTAGCAGCACGGTGTAGTTTGTAACAAGCATGGAGTAACATCCTGTATCTTGTTGAATATAAACACTTGTGGTCGATCACTATGGGATCCTCAATAGGCAGATAAAGTATTCAAGTAAAAATATTCAGCTGCCATTCTTGATTTAAACACAGCATGTGCATAACAACCTAATAAGCACACCAGAAGATCTAAATAAAATTAATATTACCTGCACAAAGCAGCAGTAAAATCCATTGAGATGTGCTTGCTCTTGACATAACTGGTCATAAACATGATTGGCTCTGCAGATGACATGGCAGCTCTGTGAAACACTATTACCACCAGCGACTTAATTGGCTCTTCCTTCATTCATTCTGTGTTTTGGACTAGCCAGTTCTACTGTGGATCACTGCAAGATTTGGGGATTATAGTAAGGCACTTAAAGGTCTAATAAACTGGTGCTAAACCAGGGACAACAGCTAATCTGAAAGAGCCCATGCATCCTCACCTTATGGACATCAAATAAAGCGCTGATAGTACATAATGCAGACAGGAGGCCTTACTTATCTGAAGATTAGACTGTAGAACCATTTTTAGACAGTACAACTCAGTTTTGAAGAGCTGTAGTCTAGACCAAAAGTCTAGTGCCAACTTGGGCTCGAAAAGATGGTATTTTTATACTTCCATTTTTTATAGTTTTGTTGAGATAGTTTTGTATGTATATGCCTAATAGTATATGCCTAACAGTGTATTATTTATACACATATAAATAGCTTACTAGGTTAAGGTTTGGACACACCTCACAACTCATTTATAATTACTATTTACTTTTTATAATAAACCAATTGAATAGCACTCTTTAAATAAATATGAGTAATTGTTGATTATTATGAATATAATTAATCAGATGAATCACTTTCATTAATGTGTGCTGTTAAACCAATTTTTATTGAAATGATAAGCATTTTGCAACATTGGTACATGGACGACTACATTACCCATGATACTATATATCTTCTAGAGCTGATATCTCGACACTTATTCCAGTGTTAATCTTCACAGCCATTATTATAAATTGCAGATTAACTGACATTAGATACTTTATACAACTGACGTTTATTAAATTACAGGCTATAGACAAAGGTTTTTTTTCAGAGGGTACATAGATGACATATTTCAACCAATGGTAAAGTAATAACGTTCACCTTAAGACAATGAAAAAGCTTATTGAGATCTTTGACGCTTTAACAATGGAACAGAAAAATTTTACAACAATATAAATTTTTCTCTAAAGTTGCAGTGCATGCCACCGACTTATAATGCCTGTACTAATAAGGTAGAGACTTCAAATTTGCTATGATAACATTTCAGACTGTCCTTTATCTGGGTGCAGAATTTTACAACTTTTTACCATACGGTTCTAGGGGCTTGTCATAGGCGTGAAAGCAAAAGAAGAAGAAGAAGAAGAAAACTAACAATAACATCAGTAAGAGAACTAATGGATACAAGGGGGAAAGGGTTTTTACCCTTTCAGGCTTGACCCCTAAAAATGAACTATGTTGGATGCCATGTGTTTACATTGTACTGACAGTATCATTTGTTTTGCAGATCTGCCACTAGTCCTCATCGCCCACATCACGAAGAACACATGATCCTACAGTCACATGACAAGCCTGCCAAGTCTTGCCTACTGTAATGACTACTTCAAGTCACAATTTGCCAGCTTGAAACACCAGGAAAAGTTTTATTTGGGTAAAGCTGATTTAAAAATATTTGTGGTAATGTAAACATTTAATCAGCAATTCCTGGAACAAAAGTAGTCCTGCTTGTGTGTCAGGAATTTGCTTTTCGGTTTAAATTAAAAACAAGCTTTATTTGAGCAAATCAAGAAATGATAGAATTCAGAAATCAAAATTATTGCTTCATGAAGAAATCTGTTCTGTTATTTTTAAGATTTATCATCTGTTAAAAAAGGAAATGCTCTGGGTTCAGTACATTCTGTCAGTAATATAAGATCCTGACAATAAAAGCAGTAACCATGACAAGAGTATACATGTCACTAATGTGAGGTAACTATGCACAGACACGATTAGTGATTATGGAAAGTTTCAGGTCCTGTCATGACAACGTAAAACTGGTAAACCTGGTAAACCTGGTAAACCTGGTAATTTCACACAATTCACACAAGTGTACCAGAAAGAGACTGTTTACGTAAGGAAAAATCCACCTGTTGTAATTATGTTAGTAACGTTTAGTAATTATGTCTCTAAATGTTCAATTTAAAAAAATCTTTTAGAACTTAAATAACATTTTTACTTGAACAAATACTTTAACAAAAATAGTTCAAGTATATGTTTCTGCTTCTAAACCTCCCCAAATGCTTTGCTCTATAGACCTTTATTGTAAGTGGATTAGTGTACATGGTATTTTCATTTGGTGTGATGAACTGGATCTGAAATTTTGGCTGTGGTAACTGACAGCATCCCATAATGTTTTGAGCCCAGAACATTTCGGAGACCTGCTTTATGTGTGGCAAATCAGTTTGCGAGAGGTAAGAAGTTATGTTCAAAATTCTAATATTATTAAAACTACATGCAAATTGGTTGCTAAATATTTGCCATATTGAATCTATTTAAATACAAGCTTTTCTTGTGTTTCCCAGGACAATTCTCTGGGAGCATCTGAGAATCCACAGTGGGGAGAAATCACAACTGTGCAGCATCTGTGGACAGAGTTTCCGTCGCACAAGCTCCTATAGGTCTGAGAGCTGCTGAGCTACTGTACAAATAATGAAACCATGTTATCATCAGTAGAGCATTTCCTGAGAAAACAAACTTCATCGTCCCTCCAGCTGTGAGCCAACAGCAGCAGACCAGATACCAGTCAGCTACTGATTTTGTGTTCTTAGAAAAGTAAACACTTTAACACACACCCTCAGCTGACTAATATAGTGCACCCTGTGTGGCTGGACCAGATGCTGGACCTTCAGGAGCAGTCATACTTAGACATCCTACTAGGGCTACATCTGTGTAGAACATGCCTATTGCTGGGCATAAAAATTAATTCAACTAGTGTCAGTTGAATTAAACATTAATTCAACTAGTGTAAGCTCAAAAGTGTTGTTCCATCAGCTTATTGTTTGTCTCTGTTCTTTATATTTTCAAACTTTCTTTTGGTCAACAGTCTCTTTGTGTTGTTTTGAAAACAACACATCACTCAGAAATGAAATTCTGACATTATTTACTCACACTCATGTTGTTCCAAACTCATACTCACTCATACTCCAAACTCACTTTCTTCTCTGAAATACAATTTTTGGTATGCAATGACAATTCATCATCATCAATGAGAGCACATTTGTCAATCCCCAAAAGGGAGCAAAAAAATTATATTTTATTATAATTATTATATTATATTTACATACCAGGTGCTCTGAAGCATTACAGTAGTTTATTTGGGAAAACAGAAGAAAAATTAAATAAAAATGCTTCTGTTGAAGATTTAACATCTCAACAACATATCTATGAACTTTGAACATCAATAAGTGAAAGTGACATATTTGTCAGATATGGTAACCCATACACGAAATGTGACCTCTGCATTTAACCCATCACCGGTGAGGATTGAACACACACACACACCCCAACTCACTAACCAGTAGGCCACAACTGTGGCCTAATGTAACCAGTAGGCCACATCTCTCTAACACATGTAAATTTTATATTTTCAGTTCTTTATAAGCTCTTAGTGTTCTTCATGTACATGAAAGATCAAATAATCCATCCAAACCTAAATTAATCAAATTAAAGCAAACTTCCCTTGATTGTGTTCTTGTAAATAAACACTGAGTTTAGGATGTTATTTCACTCTGGTCTGGTCTTTTGTACTTGGCTTTTGGGTGGCTGTTCAGTCAAATGGTAAGATGTTAGAAAACATGGTTTCTCATGTTGCTTTTATGTAACAACTGTTTATTCTTTGGGAATTATTTGAATAATTTTATCAGAAATCATTACTATGTTTTTTTCAGTGACACTGCAGTTTCATCAATCATTTTATACATATTTTAATGGAAGCATACTCATTAACATACACTTTAGATCTGATCGTGGAGTGGACTGATGGCAGTGCACACTTAGATTACAGCGAAGATTATGCTGAGCAAAATCATTGAAAAACACAAAGGTGAGAGCAACGTGAGTAAAGCGGGTCCTTTACGGTTGGACAAAAGAACTAAAGAGTTGTGTAATGCTGCCACCGTGTGGCGAAATTTCAAGAGGTCCGTTCAGGCTTTATACAGAGTGTGGGATAACAAAAACAACGTTATATGCACATCCTGCAACAATTTAGGTCTGCTTATTTGTTCTCTAAATATTTGAAGACTGGCTTTTGTTATATGTGTGCTCGAATGGTTGGATCTTATGCTTTTTAGGCTAGGTTGCTATAAAGTCTGTCCCAACCCAGCAAACATGCCCCATACCGTCGTGAAATGCAGGGCCAATGGGCCAGCCCAAAGTGTGGGCTAGGTGTGGGTATTCTGTGGGCACATTGGGCAAAGTGTGGGCATACTGTGGGCACATTGGGGAAATGTTCTGCATATACAGAAAGCAGAAGTAATATGAGAGTCAGGCTTTAAATTATTAATTCACAGCCAATAACAACAACAATGAAATATATTGAGATTTATTTAACAACAATAGCAATAAAACAACAATAAAATCCACAATAAAAAAGCTATTTAAAACAGCAATACAACAAAAACTAACAAAACCACAGAACACTTAAAACACATTAAGTGTTACACATAAAAATTAAAACCGTGACGTTAGAAGCAGTGGGGACCCTTATTGCCCATCTAGCCCTTCCTTGCTGTCCCCCATTCCCGTCCCTTGCATTGCGGAGCCATGTTTTAATGCAGGCCTACACCTTACATGCTGTAGCTCAGTAGCATTTTGTCACAGAATCTAAGTGAGAAAGAAAACAATTGAATTACAAATGTTAAAAACAATACAAGAGTTGTTCAAGTACTGTTAAGACGTTTAAACCTTTGAAAGCTGCAAAAACCTGCATTTTGATTGGGGGAACCTGATATTAGTTTATGGTTAAGGATTGTTCCATGTGTATTAGATGATCTGAATTGGTTATTTTGAAATAAATGACGAGTAATTATTTTTTCCTGCCATGCAGGGCTGGACTGGGACAAAAATCAGTCCTGGCATTTTGGCCTAAAAGCACTAAAGCCATATAATAGGCAGGAAAGAGTGGGAGTTGACACATTAAGTATTTCTAGAAAGTGTAATTTATTAATACAATAAAACTATGATCCACACTGATGATTCCTAAAACAGGCTGACATCAGTCTTGTGTGTGCCTGTGTGTTTGAGGGAGAAAGAGAAGAGACATGATAAATTGTTGATCAGATGATCACTGTTTTCCACACTATAGCATTGAATAGTCATTGAGAGCAGGGAGTCTCTCTCAGCATCTAAGTGTTTTGAAAGCAGTTCTGCTTACCACAGGCACTACACACTTCTCCGTCATCTCTCTCCCTCTCCTTATCCTCCTCACTGTGTGTGCTGGTGCTGCCAGTGCCAACAACCCCACTATCATCATTAGCCACCACCATCATCAGCTGATGAAGGTCCTGCTGCAGCAGAAAACATTTTGACACATATTACAGCGTCTGTCTGAAGATCTAGTTTCTTCCATTTGACGCAAATTCTTGGTGCCTCCCTTGCGTTTTTCTCCATCTCTCTCTGACTGTTTTGACAGATGCACACTGATGCTGCACGCTCGCACAAAGCCCGAAAGGGAGTTGTTTAAAGATTTGATTGGGCCAGCCCAATGTTAATAAAGAAAAGAACCAATGGACTGCTCATTTAATGTGTCATGGGCTGGTCTGTCTAGAAAACAACAAATACATTAAACCACCACAAAGACCCCAGAATGAAAAAAAGAAAATGAAAAAAGAATGGGTCGCTGATATACAAGGTTTTTGGGACGATCAGACAAAAATAGTATGAGATGTATCGGCTCAAAATGCCTTGTCTGCCAGATGGCCAGTCCACCCACACTGCCATGATGAAAAGTTTATAGGTTTTAACCCTCTGGGGGCGCGTTTTGAGGCATGTTTTGATGATAACGCGGAAATGAACGTAAAATGCTCCGTCATTTTTAATCGTACAGATACAGATACAACCAATACATCATTCGAATCTGTAAAGGGTCTATTTTTATTTGTATACACTCATAATAACAATAAAACCCTGTGCTTTTATAAA
>JAZGTI010005600.1:0-25117 GCA_036877585.1 Botia kubotai
TGAATACGCTATTGTTACTAGAAGAACTAATGACAAAAGTACAATGTGCAATCCTAGATATGGATTTTTGCTGTTCAATTTAATTAAAATAAGCTAATGGAGTTCAGTTTTAGAGCATTTTGTGACAACTTGATTTTATTTAATCAGTTTTAATTTTTAAAAGTCCAGTCGCATTGAGAGCATATTGAGACTATTTTACTGGCCATCACTGGATATCCAGATCCAGACACGTCATTTTAAACATATAAATTAAGTATTATTTATCCAACATCATCTTGCCATATTTAGTTTATTACTTTACTGCTCTATTTATTTTGTATGCTGCAAAAGGGTGTAATTTATGTAGTGATAATAATAATTAATGTAGTAATGTTTTGTAGTATAGTGTGAGTCTGCTCACTTCTTTTCATTCTGTTGCATCTAGTAGTTTGTACAACAAAACTAGAAAACATTTGTGCCAGCTAATTGTTTTTTGTTGGTTTTAAATTATTTAATTGTGAATTGTGTTTATTTAATTAATGTATTTTTCATTTCCGATTGTAAAAAACGTATGTGTCGCATCTGCTGCGATGCATATCCTTCCAAAGCACCTGAAACGAGCAGCTGAAAGATCATATCAGTACAGATCATTTCATTCCATTGTCAGAATACCTGATGCTTGTGTTTGTTTACGTGTGTATTCTGCAAAAGTCTGTCGCCGCGGCGCTAGCCTGTGACGGGAAGTGCAAAATGTATCAGACCCGACAGCAAACCCCCAGCTAAAAAATAAATGCAGCAAAGTGCTGTTGCTCATAACACATGTGAACAGAGGTTACATAAAAGTCTTAAAGGCACAAAACAACAGCCAATAAATCTTTTTGCTGCAGAAAAATCCTGATTAACATTACAGTGGAAAAAAATGAATTCAATATCTAAAATAGGAGTATCAGGACAGCAAAATCTGTTGCTGAAAGCTGCCACATATCACTGTTTTCTCTATGGTATATTTGTATGGTGATTATAAAGCTGAGATCAGGCTGTGTAGTGTCTGTATCTTTGTACTAAGACATAGAAACCTATTATACGTTCCATCATTTTTACGCCGAGCTTTCCAATTTAAGCCCTTGCTTTCACATCTACAGAGTGTGCAAGTACGTAGGGAGAGAAAACAATGGTTTCACTCTCTCTGTCGGCATGGTGCCTTAGAGGCAGAGGAAGCGCCTCATGGCGGGTGAGCAGATGATAATGGAGATTATTCAGTGTGCAGCATGTCAGCATTGTTTGGAACTAATGAGAGCACAAAAGTTGTGAATGCATCGTAATTACCTACCAATCAGCACATCGGCCTCCCCTCGTTTGTCATTTAGAGCTTTAGTGCTTTTGTCTCATAAAAACACTCTCCTCTGGCCTCTGTATTTAACATACGTTCCTTTCACCCTAAAAATATGAATCTTTGCATAGAGAGTGAGTGTATGTTTTGTGTTTTAAACACAAGCACTTGAGATACATGACGTGTTTGTTTGTATTGGTATTGACAAGTCTTTGATCTCTTTCTGTGTGTTACTGTAGCATTGTTACTCTGGGGAAAGATCTGTAGCATTGTTACTTTGGTGCCCGCCAGCAGCTCCAGCTTCCATGTGGTAGATTTTAGTGTCCAAAAAGAAGATTTCTAAAGCCACAAGGTTCTCATGAAGAACCTCAGAGTGTTCCAGGTGTTCCAGAATTTATAGCAGATGAGGCAGCAAGAACTTTCAGGTTCTGAGGTTGTTCTGGAAGTGAGGTTGTGCTGGATGTGAGGTTGTGCTGGATGTGAGGTTGTGCTGGATGTGAGGTTGTGCTAGAAGTGAGGTTGTTCTGGTTTTCCCATGGTAGAGTTTAAGTGGTTCTGGAATGCACATTTAACTGAATTGGTGTAAAGACTAGCTTCTCAGGCATGTTGGTAAGATGTACAGTGGATCCTATATGACCTGTTTCTTATTGGAACCATTATAATAAGAACCATGGGCAGGTAAAATTCAACTGTTGTGAATTCACAAGACAAAATAACAAGTTAAACCCACCATTCTGTTGAAAGTTGTATATCCCTATACTTGTTTTCAGTGTAGTGTTGCCTTCCTGAGCATTTATGACTGTTTTTACCTTTTGTGGTGTGTTTGTGTGAAAAGCAAAACTCCCTAAATATATGAAAGAAGCTGGAAAGAATTGTCAGTGGGTAGCTTTACTGCTGAAAACAATGCAGGGACTCCAGAACAACTATCACAAAACACACAAACAGTCATTGATCACTGAGAAAAAAACACGCTATAATAGGAACCAAGGAGATATAAACTTCTGAACAGGGTCATTTGTGTCTTTTATAATATATGGAAATATCTGTTTTGTGAACTACCTTCATCAGGAAAGTACTAAATAAGAACCATTCTTTATTTATATTTTCTTACAAATGGTTTGTTAATCTGAAATTCTGAAAGGCGTGTGCAAACGTGTACGTATTCAACTGTGTGTATGTTTACACATTGTATAATGATTTACACAACTGTGTGTGTATATATACATATATGTGTGTGTGTGTGTGTCTGTGTGTTATTCAGTCTTGGATGGACAGAAATTTCAATCCCAAGTCTATTTATATTCTATTTTTCCTTATATTTCTGTGGGTACGGCTGGTCGCAGACTGAAACTGCTATGCAATTATTTAAATGAGGTTTTCTCCCACACTGATCTATTATTGTGGTATGATGTCAGATAAACCTGTCCCTAAATGGCACATAGAGACTAAATTAGCTGTGGTTGAAAAGTGCTCTAGAATATCAGCTTATTGTTTGGCAATGACTATAAAATAAGTTGTGCACACAACCATTGCTGTCTATGTCGCGGTGAGCTATATGTTTTTTATATGTGTATGGTACCATATATGCTTGCTTCTTTGTTGGCATGGTAACCGCTTCCTTGTAGAGTGGTATTTGGAATTCAGATCATGCTGTAATATTGCACCCACATCACAGGCATGCCAGTTGACAGACGGAAGGTGCGACGCTTTCTGTGACCAGATGCATCATGATCTCTTTTCATCAGCAATGGGCTTGACAGGGAATCCAGGCATCTGCTGTGTATTAATGCTCTGTGAAAGGGGAATGCAAAAGTGAAGGGAGCTAGCAGTCTAATGCAATCACACTTTTAAAAAATGTCCCTGCTTACAGTCATGTAAAAAAGCCAAACAGGAGAGAGGAGAAATTAGTACTTATTCTTTCCAAAATTAAAGATGTACGAAACAAATTTTTCCAAACAACTATAATCTGAATATGTAATAGCTGACAACTGAGAATAGAAATAAGACTGCAGTGGAGGTCCAGTGTGATGTGTTATGCTGAATGTTAGCAAAGCGTGCTGTTGAAGGACATTACATGTTATCTTAAAGTCGTAACATTTGGCCTGTGACTAAGAACCTTACTTGGCTAATCTTAGTGGGAAAGAAAGATAGAGACCGACTGTGTGAAAGGAATGGAAGAAACTGAGATATTCTTTAGAGGATGTGTCAGTGTGTGAGAGAGAGGAAAGTTCAAAGTGAAAGATATGTTAGTTTGTGTGTGTGTGTGTGTGTGGATACAGCCACTGACACAAGAATGTAACTCAGTTATAGTGCAAGAAAATAAATAAAGTCCATAGGCTGCTGTGATCGAGTTATTTACAGGATAAGTCAAATACACGTACACCTGATGTCGTTGTCATTTATTCACAATGAAATTGGAACCATAAATGATTACATAAAAACATAAAATGAATAACTTCCTTTTTAGACAAAAACTACAGACATGTATACAAATATTAAAATGTTACATATATGTTATATACTTTATTTGCTGATATTTAAAGTATTTTAAATCAACGTTCAATTATATTGATATAATGCAGTTGTATATTTCGGTCTAAATTAGTCATTTTGGCATGTTGTTTTGAGGTGGTCCTGGTAAAATGGAGGACTTTGTGTGACTCGATGTTATAATCTGGAGATGTCTGAGATGTCACATAACACTATTTCATTATAAAGACAGCCATAAATGCGCATTTCACTAAAAGATCACAAAGATTTTTCTTCATGCGGCAATACATTGGTAAAACGTTTCTCACATTTAGCCAACTAAACAAGCCATATTACAATAAAGAATATTATTGTAGAGAATATAACTTTACCATCCTTAAAAATTGCCAGAAATACACAATGTTCCAGATCAAAGTCTTGTACAGAATTATTTTAATCAAAAGTAACAGATATAGAAATATAGAGTGTTTTTAACTGTACACAATGCTTTGATAGAAGTCTGCCTAACTGTTTGGCAATTGAATGTGTTTATGACCATCATTGCATCGAAAGCCTGTGGTGCTGGATTTTTTTGGTGATCAGTTTCATAACTTACAAAACAATATAATGTACTGCGAACAGAGTCTCAGAGGAACTGGGTTGGTTTTATTGATCTCGCTTTCTCAGTATCTCTGGCTCTCGTTTCTCGCTTTCTCACTCCCTCTGACTCTTTCTCGTCTTTTCGTGCATCTGTCGCTGAACGTGTTCACTTTGCTGTCTCTTTTTGGCTCTGTTGCTCTGAATAAGCAGCAGGCGCTGGGAAAGCAGAGCAGCAGCAGTCAAAGTAGTTCAGGACACAGACGTTCGCGCATCTCTCCACGCCTGTCTTCTCTTTTCCAGAGAGGCTGTCTCTGCGTGCCTCTTTGCCGTTACCCATAATGCCCTGGGAAAGGCAGCTTGCAGGTGGAGTGATTCTTCAACATTTCTCAGCTGAAAGACTGGGCCGTTGCTGTGCTTCATACTGTGTACTCGTTTAAATGCTGTCATTAGACATAATGGAAAACAGCAGAAAAAAGGTGACTTTTCGACTGCACAAAGCCCTGTTGCGACTCGGTCTTTTCACTTCACAATGCATTTAAACTAGTTTATCTCTGGTAAGAACAGCAGGCCCGCTTGTAATTGCTGTACTTACTTTTTTATTTTTTAGTGCTTTATGAGTGTTGTTTTTCCACTTTGAAATCTTACGTAATCACTTTCAGGGACGCGGTGTTGTTCCACATTTGATTGTAGAAGATAATTTAGATCTGTCTCATTTCCCCTTCGGTGACATGACATTGGCTCTTTGTGTGTCAGAAAATAGAGGCACAGCAATTGTAACACAACATTGCTTTATAGATTGTAAGGCAAGCTTTATATAGCGTGCACAATAACATGCAAAGTGTTTTTGTGGCACTGGCAGTTTATGCTTAAGGCTTTTGCCATTGGTGGTCGGTGGTCATCTCTTACATCATGAAGTGTATGGTGCTTAAAACTATTTATTTATTTAATCAGCGTTATTCCTAATCACATAAGTGCACTTCAACTTCTGTGCCACAAATGTCTTATTATTGCTTTGATTTTTCAAAAGCCGTAGGTCTGTGCTTTGTAATCATAAGAGCTTTACCGACATGCAAACACATAAACACATTCACAAATAATTTCTCACTGTATAGTCTGTCTTCCCCTGTCTCTACCATTCCATCCTTCAAAATGTGTGCCTTAATAATTGTATTGACTTCCCTTTTAAATATTAATGTCCTAATGGAGGTCCCATGCCAACTGGGTCAGGACAAAAAGGGACATAAACAAACAACAAATTATGTGCAAAAAATACATGGGTTTCTATAGATGTTCCCAAAGCATGCTGGGAATGTGTGGGCACGTAGCAACGGAGAGCTCTGCATGCTGTTACTGAAAAAATGAGAGCATGGAATGAATGAGATCAGTAATTAATACGTACATGAATACATTACTGCAACTTATTTAATCAAATTAATGTGATTAATTGCCTAAGACCCACATTACTCCCTGTCACTCTCTGTTATGTTTTCTAACGCTTCTGATTAACCAATTTGATTGGACACCTAATTCTGTTTGCATCCTGTGCAGTTTGACAGCAGCGGTGGAGGGATGTAAACACAACATGCTTGTTTAACAGCTAATTTGGCTTTTTTTTTTAAATAACACCAAAGCAGCGTTTTTTAGAGCTTTCCCAGCTGTGACTACTTTATAGGTTTAACTGTTTCTAACAACAAGTCTCAGTAAGCAGAAATGATTGGTAGTCCTTGGTCAGTGTTTTTGTAGCCAGAAGTTAGGGCTTTTAGCTAAGACCTGCTGACTTAGACAGCTGACTGACCATGGTTTGAGGCTGTGAATACTTTGTTAACTTTGTACTAGCAACCAATTGAAGGGAATCGGAGCTGACCTTGCGAAACAAGCATGTGATTTAAAAAACTCTTCGACCTGATAGGCATTTTAAAAGCTTGTGAGTTAAGTAGTTTCTGAATGATTGATTGAAATACATCTGAGGTCAGTTAGCCACTGCAGTGCACACACTGAATAATCATCAACATATAAAGGTGCTTGTGAAGTTTGTAGATTAAGACAATTCATGTTATTCCTTAAGATCTGAGGAACAGAATTCACATAGTACTAAAGCGCTCTTTCCAGTAAATGCGGAAGCACATTCAACCGCACACCTTTTGAGGCCACCCGCAGACCTTTTCTAGTTAGACTGAATATAGTCAATAAATTAAAGTGTAGGAATGCCAGAGGTAGATTAAAATAGAATGTTATAATAACCAGTAATAAGAATTTAAAATGTGAAATGAAGAATTATCATTGCCAATTGTCAGTGTCATAGCAAAACATAGTACTAATGCACGGACGCTATTATGTGTGTAATAAAATTAGGTTCCAGGTTCCAGCTTAGGTTCCATACTGAAAATTGATCGACATGCAGATGGACTCTAGTTGAAAAGCTGTCTATTCATTTAGCTCTGATTCCAGAAATCTAGAGCTTTTTTATACAAATTAGAGTCTGCCTTCTGGACATCATGATTTCCTTTAGCGTGGAGACAGCATTAAAAGCATGCGGCTACACGCACACATCTTAAGAGGGAACATAGGTCATTGCTAAAATTTACTTGTCAGACTGCTGAATGTGAAACTTAATTCTCTCTGTACTTTCAAAGTTTTTCTAGACACTTTGAATAAGGGTTTTTTAAAAAACTGCTATTTTTACACATCAGCAGAAAATCTTTGGAGTAAACTTATCATCTGTGTAAGGCTGATGCGGCATATGACAATGAACTGAGAAAAGTGTTGTGTGTGTGTGTATGTATGTCTGCATGTGAGGCCCCAGACCTACGTGTAATCAGCCAGCTGTACTGGTGGCAGTGCTCTAAGTCTGATTAATGAAGCTGTTTATTCCGCACCTCATCAGCCACTGCCAGTGAGCACTCCACTCCCACAGAGAACACTTCATTGGCAGAGAGAGAGAGAGAGAGAGAGAAGAGGACTGGAGGGTAAAAGATTGCATGCTTGCATGAGACCCGGAAAAGTGAGATTGGAAAAGAAGAGTTTTTTTTTTTAAGGAGAAAGGACAAAATGAGGGGCAGAGGACACAAGTTTACAGCCGGAGCACAAACTCGAGTTCAATATCTGATCTTTTTTCTCCTCGAAGGTCAGCGCTAACACAGATGCCCTAATCGCTCAAAACATCTGCCATGACCCACCCCATGACACTGGCTTTAAAGCTCCACTACAGCCTTTTCTATTTTCTCTTCACTTAGAGTGTTTATCAAATTTTCTGGTTTCTTGCATCTGTATTTTTAAGACGTCTATGTAAATGTGCTTAGTTTTGATTGGCTAAAGTATGCACACTGTAGTGGGGTAACTGAAAATTGTGCTTAATAAATAATGCACTGAGTTGCCCCGCCCATAACAAAGTCCCCCCAGTAGCAGTATATTTAACACCAGACATGTTCTGATTGGCTGGAATTGTGTTTTAGTATGCAGCTGTTTTGCTTCAGGGTGGGCAGATGTTAGGACTTAAGCCTACATAGAACATCAAACTTATTTCAAAGGAACACAGAAAACACTAGGTCCATATAATGGCTCTCTCTGTTTCATCCCTTCTTGCACTTCCTGCTGCATTTGAACGAGGTGTAAATCTCACACAAATAAACATGACGGTTGTTACAACCTCTCGCTCCATCTCCATAACAACATTCGGACCTTCAAAAGAAGCCATCGTAACACAAAAGGAAAAGAACATTGACAGCGAGAGAAAATTACAGCACTCGCCTGCACCAATCAGTGTAATAACTCACTATGGAGTCTGTCAGAAGAATCATGCTTAGTAATACATGTGGTGTATTCTGGTTGTTGAGAGGAGGACACACCACAGAGAAAAAAAAACACAAGTCTCAAGTGTGATGTGAGAAGCAACATCAATGTATTGAATGTCTCAAATTGCCAGTATTTCAGAGATACACTAAAGGTGGCACATGGCTTAAACTGAGCTTTAAGTTTAGGTTTCTAAGACACTGAGCGTTAAGCTTTACAGCCGAGGTCGAGTTTAAAATATCAATACAGTAAGCTAACCACTCACAGTGCCATCTATAGCCTCTTTCCTTTATTTAAACTGTGTTCTTTTGTGTTTATTCAGTATCCTTTGTGAAAAGTCATTTGGCAAGGCTTTCTTTGTGTGCTTCAAACAGATTTAAACTCCATTCAAGGCCTCTTGTGATAATCTTCTTGCTGTTTTCATTCTTTCCTGAGTTTTCAATCATTTGATTGCGGTCTGGCAAACTCTCTCACTGAGCAATATTTTGTGACAGGTCTAAACAAGTAGCCTCTGCAGCCAGCAAGATGGCGCTGGTCTATTAATCAGAAATGTATACTTCCACCTGTCAGATTCAATGCCACCAATCAGATTGGTTAAATCAGATTTACAGAAGAATCAGCAAACGCAGGGAAGCCTGGTCGCTTTGAGAAATAACTAATGATTCATCCTTTTCCTTTCAGATTTGTTCCTCACCACTGAACCAAACGGATTCGAGACCTGGATCAATAAGGTACATTACAGCATTATTTACACTTATCTCCTCTTATTATTAACATTGATGGGGGCAGACACCCAAATCAGATCTTGAAAATGTTCGTTTTTTCATTTATTTCCATTCTTAACACACATAAATTAATTAATTTAATATAAAATTAATTTGTTTTCAATAACATTAATTAGAGTATTGTTTACTCTTCATTAGAGTTAATGTACGGTAATCATAAGATGTTTTTTACAGACATTTACAGACAGTCGGTTTTAATGCAACCCACGTCAACATTTGAGAATTTGCCTCACAGCATTATATATGAAGGTTAAAAAAAACACCGCACCAAAGGTCAAACTGAAGTTTGAGAACAAAAATAAAGAGGAGAGATGAAAAAGGCTTTTCTTTGGACAAAAATGTTGAAAAATTTAAACGCAGACCAGGTCACAGGTGCATCTGCTCAAAGGACTGAAGCTTCCCTGGCTGTTTCTCCCCCTTCCCTCTGTTCCACCGTCTCTGGAGGCTGTGGTGTTTCAATGCTGATGGTGGAGATACAGAGGCAGGCAGTTGTGTTAGATCACCTCTGCTCTACCTGCAGGAAGCCTCTACCTTTCTTTCTGAGAGAGAGATGAGAAAGAGATAAAAGGCCGGTAGCAAAAGTAGATGGAAGGATTGAATGACATGCTGTGAGGAAAGAAAGGGATGGAAATTAAAAATAGAAACAGGGAAAAGTGGAGAGAGAGAGAGAAAATGGAAAAAAAGATAAGAAGGTAGGTGATTTCCGAGGAGGAATGATGGGCAATTGTTAATCACATCTGAGGCGGCCATTTTAGACTCTGCTTCCTGTTCCTTAAAAAAAAGACTTAAGAGAACTAAATTAAAAGCTCAGTTGATTAGTGAACAGTTCTTAGATTTACACACCTAAACAAACACACACCCAAAAAGTGTATTTACACACACGTACACTTTCATGCGCACCTTAAGCTCACAGGAAACCTCTCTCCCTATAAAACCACAGTAATCTTGGCATTATTTCCTGTGAGGTTTTTAGTTTAACAGTCTTTGGTCATATGCCAGCGCTCTCTGCTTCCTGTAACACGCTATGTTTTAATTACTTTCCTCTTGTTGTCCTTAAACATTCCCAGCTCTGATTATACACACACTCGCACACAGAAGCCCTAGTGTTTGTTTAAATTGAAAAGCTTTAGCTGTAGACTGCATGCAAATTCATTACTGTAATACACAATGCCATCAGTAATATTAGCAGCTAGACGGAGCCTCGCCAAACCGAAAATATTAGCCCTTTGTTTCTTTAACGCAGTAACCTGCTTATTTTTCCTTGGCTGAAATGACAGAGTTAGCACACCGCTTGGTAAAAAAGCCTGGAAAACCTTGATCATGTAATTTTGGTCACTGTTATTACATTAACGTGGACTCACAAGTTTAACGTATACAAAAATGCATGAATGTCAGTCAGGCAGGATTTTAATCAGGTCATGTACCTGATGAAATGGCTGGCACACGCCCTCATACTCAGAAAGTAGCTTAGTGCACCATAGCCCTTAAACACCCATTGCGTCGATTGCACAAAAGCGTCACAATCAGACTCACAGCATGTGTTTACAATCTGGCACATCAGAGCATCAATCAGCCTCAATCAGAACATCTCTGCGTTCTCGCATCCTATGTTGGTGTATAATGGAGCTGATGGTAGGGGAGATACACAACAACCTCATCAGTACTGTGAGTTTAGACATCTCTGTGCTTTTATGATATCTGATCTAAATCAAATGCAGTTTGGACTTCTATCTGATTGGCTCACACCCTCTCGGCCTGAACCATTTTTATTCTATAGATAAAGTTTTAGTTCCTTTTTGTAAAGTGAGAATATTAACATAAAAATAAGATGTAGCCTGTTATTCTTTAAAGAAGTAATCACACACTATCTGTTTTTGTTGTATTTGATGTATACCTTGGTTCAAAAGTCTGAGACCACTAGAGTTTTTCATTTGCATTTTTTGCAATTTAATAAATCCAAAATATTTCAGATTGTCAATTGATTGAAATCAATTGATTTGCGTGAATTGTTGCGTTAAAAGATTAACACAAATTTTACAGTTTGGTAGTTTAATATGTTCCACTTTTGGCTTTAATGATAAGCTCTCAGGTTGAGATGAATTCCAGAAAAATATATCCTCTGTCCCTGGAGCCATTTTATACCAGCATGACTTGAGAATAATGCAAAAAGCATCATGTGTTCTTTAATGGCAGCAGGGAAATATTATCTTTTGTATATGGCAGTTTTGTTTTGCATGATTAGTGACCTAGAAATAGCGCAATATCTTAAGTATTTCTTGTGCATTGTACATTTCTTTGTTCTATTTTATTTAAAGCGTTTCTCCCACGTTTAAGATAATTTGTGGTGATTAGTGTGGATATTTTGTAGGTGCATATTTGTGTCTGTATGAGTTTAGACTCTTCTGTCATGAACAGATATCCTTGTATGCTTGAATACATTCATCTGGTTATTAGTACACAAGAGGGAGTTTGTATCTTAGCCCTGTCTCCTGTCCTCCTCTGTTTAGTTACTCAGACGTTTCCTGTCTGATTTGCTTGCTAAAGAGCCTTTCCAATTTAACATGCTTAAAGCGCAGCAAGAGCTTTTTTGATGAAAAACGACAATTAATTAACGTTGTTCACTCCATAAATCTTTTAAAATCCAGAGCACCCATTATACAAGAGTGCTTTCTGTTTCGCTAACGACTGTCAAACTGTGAGGTTCAGCAGTTGTGAGTGTTCGCAAACACAGCAGCTCAACAGCCCATCAATAGTTATGGAACATCCACTTTTATAGCTATTATGATTTGAGTTGTGCTCTCTGGCCATTTTCACTCTCTGTAGCCAAGCTGCTCAGAGTGAGCTTAAAACAGATCATTTACGTAAGACCATTTTCATGTCCTTGCCAAGACCAATAGAAGCTTGAGGTACATTATTTTTAAAAAAATCAGCCGTGTTCTACCTAGAGCAAAACGTATATCAGTAGATCTATAATCACTATAGTAATACACAAAACAAATAGTTCTGCTTAGACATACGTGTTTCATATTAATATCTTTTGAATTTCTCTTTGTTCTCCGGATGGTGAAACATCTAAGAAATTATCACCCTTGTAAAGACATTCTAAAGACCCATCCTCCTCAAAAACATTGATTCAATCTAGTCATGAGTCTCCAACAGTACACAAACACATTTGCACATAAACCCATGAGCCCAACATGCCACTTATACAGCCCCTTTCTATTAACATCAGTGTACAATCAATCCAATAAAACAGACCGTGTGACCTGCCACTGCCTCATTCTGCTTGGAGAAGATTAGGGTGAGTAAGTCAAGTCACCATTACCTTCGCATAAGCCACAATCACATTACAGTTGAACTGCGTGTACAATCGTACACCGATCAATATTATTCATGAGTGCCAGATGCATGCCTGCAGTCTGAGTAAAGGCTCCAGGGAGCTTTCAGCAGAGGTAGATAAGCATAGTCCAGGCGGAGGAGGGGAGACACTTACGTCTTGCTTTTTAGGAGAAATATAAACAAATCCCATAGGCCAAGAGCTTTATAAGAAGGGACACTTACAAAAAACACACTTGCACCCAGGACTGTTTCCACCATAGACCAGGGTGACATCACCCTGCAGATAGATACATTAGTGGTACGTTAATACAGGCTTTTTCATTGACCAGTTATTAATACTTAATTTTTGTTCCCCCATCATTGAATACTTAATAAAATACTTGCCTACACCATTGAGTGTATGCGCCCTCTATATCAACATGTGTTTCTGAATATTTTAATATTTATATACTATATATATAAAATATTCATTTAAAATTAATATTTTATATACATAGTAGTTAAAGAAAGTAAAATAAACATGCCTGAGTATATGTCACGTGACTCAGTTTGTTTTTTAAAACAAGCCTGCAATTCATCATATAATGATTTGGGGAAAAACAATCACAGAGATACTGTTAGCATACTTTTCCCATTTTTCTGTCAAGCTGTGGTCTAAAGCTGTTACTCTTATCACATATAATGAGACCAATTACCACCCTGCCATCTTGGGTTTTGAAAGACTTCAGAAGCTGTGAAGAGAAACGGTGCATGCGGTCGACCTCTGTGATTAGACTGAGGTGTTTTGTGCCGACTGAACCTCAGATAGTGCTGGAGGTAATGGAGCGATTTACTGTATGCTCAGTAACAGGTGAGATGGGCTGGTCACATGTAGAGGAACACAAAGGGGCTGTTAGAGGCCAGCACACTCACTTACATTAACATTTACACAATTGGCAGGCACTTATCCACAGCGATTTACAATCCAGACAAGCTGTACTTTTATCAGTATGTGCATTCATGGCCATGTTGATCTACAGGAAAGCTTGAGTGATGTGTAGAATTACAAAACTCTCCCTGACTTTTTTATTTTCAAAGTACTTTATTAGCATGATCGTTAGAAATACAAAAAATAGGTGCCATAATGGTAGTAAAACCATGTTTCATGCTTCATCACTAGTCTCTACCCATAAGACCTGTGGTGAGTGTCTGATGTAACTCATAACTGATGACTGCATTTAACCATTGTGGCTTTGATCTGTCTTTTGTTATATTTGTGTCTCTCTGCTGTCCGCTTTATTATGTGCAGGACAGTCAGTATGCTTGTCGTAGACCTCACAGCGTTAGTGCAGGTTTACAGCTGGAGCTCTGGAAGATGTGTTATGTGGATGGGCTGAGATGGAGTGCAATGTAGGGATTGTTGCATGTAGACTGAATCTCAGACTTTTCTTTTGTCTTAGCGGGTTCCCAGATACACTTTGATCATCAGTGCTGCGTCCTGCCTTACGTGGGCTAATTAGTGCACACAGTAGCATTACCCTGCCCTCTGACCTGTCAGAAGCCTGTTTAGCCTTCATTCTTTGACCCCTGCAAGCTCACTTGTCAATCATCATCAGTCCCCACCTACAACACTGTCAGAAGCCTCTGCTCCCTCTGCCCCACAACCTCATGTTCTGTCAGTTGGAAACCTCACCTTTAAAACATGCTGGTCAGATTGTCAGACCACACGTTGTTTGTCTTCCTGCATCATCTTGTAATGTCCATCAGGTAGTGCAGAAAGCCAGTAACCCTTTTCCACCTGTGTCAATCACAGCTCTATGGCTGCCTCGCATTCATTCAGACAGCAACTCTGCTCTTTAAATACACTAAATTGTTAGCTCTTTTTTGAGAGCCCTTCCTGATGCTGAAGTCTGTTTAAATGAGTTTTTTTTTTCTACAGACAGGGTTTTTTCTCTCTGTAGTAACAGTGGTAAGCTCTGCATGAAAGGAAGTATATTTTATCAAATGAAAGATGTTCGTGTTTTAATCCTGTTAAATTTTTCTGTTCATTAGGATGGAAATTTCACTCGATCGGTGGCTGGAAAGGCACCAGAAAATGCCAAGAAAGTGGGTCAATCTGCATTTGTAGATTTTGGTGAGTAGAAATATATCTGTGTATCGTGTGTGTTTTCAATGTAGAGATGGTATTTCAAAGACTCACTTGCATATGAGTGAGTATGAGTAAGAACCAACGACTGATTTTGCTTTTCATAATTTCGGAAACATCTTGGTAATTTGTACATAATTTGCTGAAGTGCTATACAGTTCAGAATCCAAAAGCAGCTGTGAGACTTTACTGGCAGTGCATACAGAACATGCAGACAGACGCGCACACATGCGCTCAACACACGCCCTCACACAGAGCCAAATTGAATATAAGCTCCTGTGGGATCCTATTAAATATTAACATTACAAATTTCCCCTGTCCAAAAGCATCCCACTGATAGCCGAATTGACACCGGCTGAGAAATCTCACGTAGCATGAATGATTGATAAAGAAAAAGAACTAAAAGATTTAATTTGTTCAACTGTGCTGTGTCTCAGGAGCTTGGCCTTTATATTCAAAGCTAACTTATTTAACCAAACAAGAGCTTCTCTTTGCTCTGTAATCTGTTTTCTTCTTCTTTTGAACTTCTTTTGTTATTATGGAAAATGTCACCATGAGCTGTCATGGTGTTTTCACAGCAAAAGCTTCAAGGGTACAGTAAGTACAGTATTACAGTATTGCAATCCGACTACTTATTCTTCTTCTTCACCGTTTATATATTTAAATAAATGTTACACTTTAAAATTATATACTGCATTTAGTTATATTCTACAATCTATTTTCATACTGAATTGCAATTTGTCCTGTCTTTCCTTGCATATATTTAACCATAGCAACCTGCACAGTGACTATGTTGATTCTTGTACTTTTTACAAGTAGTTTCATTTACATAGCAAAGCCTTTGCATCGAAACACAATTCTTTTGCTGCCTTCCACACATTGATATTTCCTTCAGGTAGAGAAAGTCTAGTTTGCTGCATGTCCTGTGTAACTGTATTTGGCCATGTTCTGGTGTACAGGAAATGAGGTCAGGACAGGTATGGCCTTTGTAAGCCTTGTTGCAATTATGACATAAACCATTGAGATGCATCGCCTGTAACCTTTACGACTCAAAATGATGTCACAGCAGGAGGCGGAGGTTGGGAGGGATGCAAAGCGAGAGATGTGGAAAGGGATGGCTGAGAAAGTAAAGATAGAGAGAGAGAATGAGATGTAGACTGTGATTTAGGATGATAAATGATGCCGGGGATGAAAAAAGATGTGTATGCAAGAAAAGCCCTATTCTACATGTATGTGCGGTCGCGCCTGAGTCAATATTGTCGCTCACACAGAAAATACTTTATTGGATTAGTGTCAGGTGGCCGTTCTGGAGACAGAAATGAGAAATTCAAGGTAACAGGTGAAGATCTCAGTCTTAGCTGATCCCCTATGATCTGCATTCCTGTCTCTCCTCCCCCCGGTTCACCATTTTCCACATTCCTCTCCAGTTTTTCACCTGATTTTATCACCCTCCCAAGCTTTTAACATCCACGACTGCGCACACATTTTACCACCACTCATGTTCACAGTCTTAAAACTGTCTGAACCAATTAGCTGTGGTTGTGTGAGAGTGTAGGAGCCTGTAGAGTCATTATGAGATGATTTTGTGTGAAGAACAGGCCGCTGCTCTGTGATGCTGATTGTCTTTGACAGAACAGAGCACCCCGGTGGATGAGCGCTAGGGGTGAAGACCGGTAAACACCAGCTCCAGCCGCATTCTCACCCCTTCCGCTCACACACAGCCCTATACAGGTGAATCATAGCGACGCCGCTCCCATTAAGTGGGTGGTAATGGGAAGCGAAGGGCTTCCTCTGAAGCCAAGGACACATCCGGCATTATACCTTTAGCTGGCTTGAGTGGGCATTGAAAGCACAAAGCCTGCAGTGTGGGCTGTTTTATTTTTATATACATAAATGGTGGAAAGCTTAGCCTGTGAGGACATGGGCCTGGGTTAAATTACAGGTGGGACCTGGCAATACAATATTATTGTTTGATAATGTAATTTTTTTGTTTTGTGTGTGTGTTTAAAATTGTAAGATAATCCAAATTCACTCACTTTTTCTCCTGCATGTGTAGTGCTTTGTGCAGTTATATATATTTTTTTGCTAATGCTAATTGTCCTAAATTATTTATGTGAAAAATGCAACTACAGTATTTTTCTTTGTGCAACCATGTTGCAATAATTTGAAATATCGCTCACTGCTAGTCTCACCGCTAGTCTGCAACCCATGAATCCATACCTGCCAATTTCTGTTTGAAAATAAACATTGTATTCACATCACTTGAGAGCAGCGATACGCTTTAGAATTGACAGTGCAGTGGAATGATTAGGGAAATCGTGAATGCTAGAGTCTGTGAATTCAAAGTCTTATTTCAAATAAAAGAACATGAAAGTAATGCAGTGAAAGCTATACAACATGCCGATACATGAGAGGAGGTGGAAGATGGTGAAAAAGGAGACAGAGAAAGAGGAGGAAGAGAGAGAGCGCGAGAGAGGGTAGGAGGAAGAAAAAGGGAGGGTCTGCTTGTTCAAATTGTAATGGGTGTTATTCCGATCATACTTCTACCTGTCAGTTACGCCATGCCTCTCTTCTTCATACTGCACCTAAGTGGCAGTTCAAAGACATCACCCCAGTGACCTTCCTCTCTCAGCTCCTCTACCTCTCTCTGCCTGTACGTTAGTATTCTCCAGCCATTCCTCTCTGCTTCAGACTTGGGGTCCAGTTTAAGATGAAAGTTACATCATCTGTTCAGTTTAAATTGTTGTGCGTAAACTCAACAGCTCAAGTGTAACTTGAGTGTTAACCTTTACAAAGCTGCAAACATAATGACCTTCTAATGATGACATGTAGCTCCGCCCCCAACCTGCATCATTGTTTGAGCCAGTGTTGCGGATGCTCAAACATAGCATGTTCTGACCAGAACCACAATATTTACATATTGATTTTAAGTATGAAGTATAGCCACACCTGTTGACCTTTATATTTATGCATTTGGGAGACGCCTTTATCCAAAACTTATGTCATACATTTTGTCAGTACACGTGTGCCATGGGAATCGAACCCACAATCTTTTGCGCTGCTAAGGCACTGCTTTACCACCGAGCTACAGGAACACTAGAGGCTGTGTGTCATCATGCACCCTTAGAGACACACATAACTAGATATAACATTATGTTCCAGAAGTTCCAGATCCAGCTTGTTCTGGCACAGTTTAAAAGCAGTGGATTAATGAATGTTCATTGAAGCTGTGACCACTTCCTAACTGCCAGAGTCACACCCGCCAGCAGATTTACAGTACAAAACACATAATTCATGAGTGTGCACCATCAAAACGAAGTCAGTCTTGACACGGGCGTGACATTATGAATGCACAACATATGCTAGACAAAATTTTCCATCTGCTTTATCAAGATGGTAATTGCGCTTTCCTTTTTTTACATGTGACAGCCAAATGCATTATTCATTAGCCGAATGATATTCTACGCTAGGCCGCATTCATCTGGCAGGAATGTAGAGAAAGTTTTTTTGTCACTTTACGTTTTAACTGTCACATGTAATGTGATGTGGCATTTAACTTCCAGTCATCATGACTGTGTGTGTGTGTGTGTGTGTGTGTGTGTGTGTGTGTGTGTGTCGTGCTTTTGTTGCGGGCTTCACATCTAGTGCTACAATACTTTGTATGTGTACTGTATACCAGGAAGTAGAAGTCATTAGTGGCAATAAGTGACAGGTTTGTAGCACTCCCTACAGTGCTGTTACACACCCCTTGATTCTCACAGACACACACGGTTACATTCAGTCTTGCCTTCCGCTAAGGCTAAAGCGCTCATGAAATCAAAATTTGAGTTTGGTGTCTGTTTGTCATTGTCTGTTAGCTGTAAAGCTATCCGCATGCTTCTGTTATCTATAGCAGATATATGCCTTTAACATTTACGATGTCTTTCCTTTTCCTTTAAAATTTGACCAATAATATGGATTCCATCCTGCACTGTACATATCGTTGTGCATTTAAATGCTCTCCACGATGTCTCTCCCTTTTATAGTACTGGCCACTAGCAAATAGCGAATCCTGGCACATGGCTATGACATAACTAAAGCCTAATGGCTGCGTAAAACATAAATACCCTTTATGTGCTGAAACTACTTCAACACATGAAAGGAAACTGTGTTCATCAAGCAATTTTTGGGGGTTTTGCTTTAAAGATGCAGGAACAAAATAGGTAGCAAAGGGTGTGTGTGTGTTCTATTATGTGTCTCTCAATATGCTGTTGGTCTGATCTACATGATTATTTGTCTCTTGACAGATACTATGAATGTAAATGCAGTTGTCACCTATTATCAACATCTACCATTGTGTATCTCGCTGCAGTTCTCTCTTACACTTTCTGCCTTCCCCTGTCCACTTTTAGTTGCTTTTTCTGATTAATTACATTTCTTTCCAGGGTCATTACCAATAGCGAATGCTTTGTGTTGAGCATGCAAAGTAAACAAAAGAGAATGAACACTCTGGCACAGGGCTGTGACACCAGGACAAACTGCTACACACCGGACTGCTGCACACTTCATTACACTTGCTCAAAATCACACGATGTTATCTCCATATGCAGGAATTTTCATTAGAATAAGAATATGAATACTATTGACCTCTTTTTATTTTCACCCACCTCATTCTCTTCTTGCCAGGCGCTTTTATCCAAAATGACTTGCATTACATTTAAGCAATATAATTTTAATGTGTGCATTCCTCTGGGATTTGAACCCATGACCTTGGTTTTGCTAGCACTGTGCTTCAGGCATCTTTCTCTTTTTCCTCAGATGGTGACGGCTCCCAGGACCACCTGTTGCCGGTCTGTATGGATGACGCGTGTCGAAATAGTGCCATTTACCTGGCCAGGCCTGGAGGGACTGAGGTACACAGGGCCCATGTTACAACTCTGTCAAATTTCTCCATTTTATTTTTCCATCTGTCCATCTTCCATCCATCTGTTTGTATTTGGCCTGCTGAGCCATAGTTCAAATGAACATACCTGGAGGAAGCGATTTGTCAGCTTTTCTATTCATCTCACATGATTTGAAATAAATGCATATAGACAGACACACAGACAGATAGATCAAATGTATTATAATAACCACGTATAATAACAGTGGCATATATTTATTTAATACAACTCAAGCCTGCAGCTTGTACTCTTAACTGAATGTCAGTCTCACAATGGAAGGGAGGGGTTATCATATGCACACACACAAACTCCCAAGCCACATGTCTGCCTCCGTCTGCCTGTCAAAGGCTTTGGGACTGGAGAGAAAGGCAACAAAGATGGACGGAGTCAGGAAAAGGGCGGGAATGTAAAGGCGGAGAACATGTGTCAGCTTTTGTCCGCCTGCCACAGGCGTTAGTCATCACTATCAGATTCAATGAAAGAAAAGAAGATTTTGCTTTTATTATTTTCTTATCTGTCCATCACTATCTGCATGTCCATAATGGGACTTCCTGTCTCACTGCACCTCTTTCTCACCTCCTTTCCATAGATTCTTTCTAGAAATAAGGAAACAACAAGCCGCGTGGGTCTGACAGTGTTTTTTCTGTATCTCTAAATAATGAACAGGCCTAATACAGGCATAGCAACACATACAGTGCATTGAAATGACAAGACAGAAAGAAAAGACGAGATTGAACAAAGGGACTGTAAGTGTCGCTTGTTTTGTAGTCAAATAACAGCAGTCTATGATTTAATTGGCCCAGGGATCTTTCTGTTTGTAAGCCTGTTGGTGTGCATGGGTGGATGTGCGGCTGCTAATCGCACAAATCTTCACATGTGCGCACACACACACACTTCATCAGTGTTTCCATCAGTCTGCTGAAAGAGCTCATTCACTGTTTTCTTTCCAGCTCATCTGCTTAATATTGACAGTGTAAACACATGTAACATTGTGCACATTAGAGTGATTAGGGATAGCAAGTGTCATCACACACACACACACACACATTTGTACAGCTGTCTAAATAGAGGCTTCCCATTGACTTATGTTGTTACTAAAGTTGATAAAGTATGTAATTTATTTTCATTTTAAGTAATTAGTTTAATCCCAGTTTGGTGTGCAGGGTGAACTATAAATAAGCCCTTTATAAGTTATTTTCACCTGAGTGTAAATGCTGTCTCATGTTGGCCCAACCAGTCATGCAATTTTGGAGATGGTCTATCTGTTTGTGAATAGTGGCAGACATGAAATATGTTTTGAAGCATTTTTTATTTTTTGCAGTGTTTAAATGTTTGAAATTTACACACTTAGCATTAAATGAAGCAATTAAAGATTAGGGACATTCTTAAACCTCCTAAAACACTTTGCGATCGCAGCTTATCCAATTAAAAACAATCGTGTTTACCATAGGACAACCCTAACCCAATAGCCTAAACTTTTTGAATTGTCAGAGCTAAATTACATTTTACCTTTATTTTTTCCCTTTTAAAATGTCCCATAGCAATGTTTTTAAGCATCTGGAACATTTTTCATTAAATCCTCAAAAGTATTCCCCCAAAAGAATCTCAGAAACACATTGTGTTTTTATTGAGCCATGAAACATTGTGGCAATCAAACGTCTTTGCTACGATTTGCTAAGGTTTTTGTAGCACATAATAAAGCGAGGTGTGCATCAACAGTATATCAAGTTTAGTGTTTGTAGCTTCTAAGATTTAAATTGGTGCCTGGTTGTAAACATAGTTGCAGACCTCAGAAAGAATGAGAGACTAAAGACTGGAATCACTATGGAATTAAACTATCCCTTAAGCTGCAATGCAGCAAAGAGTACCATCCATAAAACACAGAGAAAGAGAGATGGGGAGGAAATGATGGAGAGAGAGGCAATAGATCGAGGTGGTGGAAGTGAGCATCGCTGTACATGTGTATTGAATCTTAAGTCGTGAGGTAGTGAAACAGGGAGGGAGGGATGGGCGTCCCTCATAGGTCGAGCTGCTGTCCTTCTCTGTCTCAGTCAGCCAGGGGCGTCTCACACTTATTCATTTCATTTTCCTGTACTCTGTAATAGCAACTTTGTTCCCAGCTTGGCAGCATCAGCTGAGCGTGTTAGACCATTTGTTTTGTTTGTTTTTTTCTCACAGGAGTATAAATAATATTTGCAGAGCCTCATTCTCACAGCTCGCACCATGAGCAATCTGCCACTTTCACAGTACTGTCAGCACCCGTGTGTCTGTTTGTGTGTTTGAGTGTTACTCATCTCATTGTCTATGTATCTCTTGAGTCTGAAATGAACTACAGCATTTGTCTTCAAGCAGTTTGTTAAACAGTATTGATCGCAGGAAGTGTCAACGTAACTTCACCTTGACAAATCCCTGTCTATAAATCCATCTGCCTGTTTTTGTCAATCTTGGCATCTCAAATTATTAAAAGCAGGCCATAGATTTTCTGATGTGGGCAAAGCTCAAGGGTGCAACTTTTCCAAGATATTTTAACAGACATTGAGCCATCATTGCTCTCTGAAGAGGTTAGATTGACCATTATCTTCTTACTCCATAAGGGGCTCTTAACAATGTTGACGGCACCATAGCAGCAGGTGCCAGGAAACAAGGCCTTCGGCTTTTCTCAGTCAGGCAGTACTTATGCCATCCCTCTCCTCTAGTGTCACAAGACCACCTGTTCAGCATGTGCGCTGCCATTCTGCGTCATTAGTAGACTCACACTGACACTGAATACATTTTTTTACATTTTCTGAAATGATTGAGAGGGAATAGCTTGCGTGTTTAAGTATGGTAAAATGTGTTAAATGGAGCTGAGAGGACTACACTTATAATGACAGCTAAAAGCACTGAATGCTGAAAGCAAATGTTAATAAAAAGGTGCATAATTTATGTGCTGTTAGCGTCATTAAAAGGAATTACAAAAACAACACCTGTTGTGTAAGGCTGGTGTGGATCCCTGAACAAGCAGAGCAGTGTTTTTTTGTTTTTTATTATACAGAGAAACAATGTGTACACTTTTTGAAGTACACTTTGCGATTCAACATGAAGAATTTCAGCTTGGAAAATGTTTTGAATATTTGTTTGTCATTGTAACATTCTTTCGATCGTGAAGCATCATCAACTGTTAGCATTACTCATGATAGTATTGCATACAGATGACAGAAGCCTGTCATCTTCCTTCTGCTTTAGGACTCCAGAGGCAACATGAAACAAATCCTAATGCAGTGCAATATTTCATTGACCTTTATTTTAACCTTTGACAGTTTCTATTAAATGTTTGTCACGTTCTTCTGTGTTTATTGTGATAATGTGGTATAAAATGAATTCGCAGAGCTTTCCTCTAAGGGCATAGATTCTATGCTGGCATTAGCTCATTAGCTATTTCCTTAAGCTTCTCTTCCCCCTGCTAATGTTCTGTGGTTTAACATTCACTCCCACCACTGTCTGTCAAGTGACATCTTTTGTCACTCGCCTTTATTTTGTCTGTGAAGGGGCCTTGCAGACTGTATATGTGCCGGGACAAGCCAGATCCAGATCTGCCGCCTCCAGAATCTGGCACCTAATTTAATGGATCTTCATACCACATATGAAAAACATTTTAGTTCAGACCTGTGCATAACCGGTCCCACACAGTTTGCTATTTTATTAGTTCCTATTAAAAAAAAACAGAGAGCAATTTCATTGCTATTTCAAAAAACATTTCATTAGTGTAAATTAATGTGTAAACATGATTTTCGGTTTATTTGGATTATTTTAGTATCTGTACATTGAATATGAATGTGTGTGTGTTAAGTAAATAGACTACACACAAAACTACACAGCTGCATTTTACAGGTCATTGACAGCATTGTTTTTATTATTATAAAACCTTAGTTTGTGTGCTAGAGGTTTAATGGTTCAGATTCTCATAGTTTGTGTTCCTATTGTCAGTTGGTTGATAAACACACTCGTAGTCTTTTATGTTCTGTGATCCCCTGCAACCTGCTGGGTTTGCCACCAGTCCTTGTTCTGGGACCTCATAATTTACAAATTAATTACTGCCTGCAGGTCACCATTTCTGTACGCACTTACAGACATTGTGTCCCACAGTATGTGAGTGGAGTGAAGTGGAGCTATATTCCCTCCTGTTTCAAATGAGTCTGTAATCAGTTCACTTCAACTCCATCCCGCTTCCAGCTACAGGTTTTTTCCCCGCAGCAGAATTTGCACAGCTACCATTCCAATGTAATCTTATGCATTAAGTGCAATCATATTAGCACAGTTCCATACAGTTGCAGGTGATGCATTCCTGTGTTTATGTGATTTCTCAGATCTTTGGTCATGTGTGACACCCACACATTGATCACCAGTCTGTCATTATTTTTCACCAAAAAATTTGGATTTCCGACTGCTGGCTTTGCAATAACATCTTACCAAATCGTTTTTTTTGGCATTCTGACTGATGACAGTCTGTCAACAGTGTGTTTAACACATGGTGACATGCAGTTGCATTGTGGGCTGCTAACGTGTTTTTCTTGTGATAGTGTGATATCCGGACAATCTTGGAACACAGATGCTCCGTCTTTCAAAAAAAACAAAAATCACTTATCGCTCAAGGCAGAATCATGCAACTCAGTTCTCCCACCACATTCTTTCTGCGCCGCACACAATCTACTGTGTCCTCGTGTTTGTTTTGTTTCAGATGTAAACAGTGTATGTCATAATAACAGTATGTTACCTTCCCATCATCGACACCTCTGTTTGGACAAGCCCGTTTCCTGATCCCTGTAGCACATTTTATTACTAATTGTGCTTCTCTCCTTTAGGGAGGCTAATGAAGAGGCCATCTGTTGTCAGACTGTTTCTCTTGCGCGGTGGAATGGCATGTGTTCCCCATAATGCGATGAGCGATGAAAGTTTTTACTATTTTCCGGCACATCATAAAGCTGGCAGTTCATTAGATGTTTTACTTTCATATCATCTATCAGTGGCACTATTGATGTAAATGCATCTCGTCTTGTGTCTTCCTGCCGGCGAGCTGAAATTTAATTTCTTGGCCTAATGAAGCATCGCATCTGGGCTGTGGGAGTGAAGGAGAGCATAGCTCAGCTAACACAGGGACTTTATGCGCTTTAGTAAACAAAGCCACAGGGACGGAATCTTGGCAATGCAAACGTGATGATGTCTCCCCGCCTGATATGAGGAAGGGAAGAAAATGACCCATTTATATTCTGTGCACAGCGGCATCTCTATCTAAGATGTCCCATTACTTTTGCTAAGGAAAGGCCATCGTGGCTTTCTCCATTAAAGCAATCATTGTCCCTCCCTCTTTCACTTTGGCAACCGCGGTATAATTTGCTGACATTTCAGCTGTTTGGTTTCATGGAGGAGGCCTTGTGTTTCCTTGGCCTCGTGCTGTCTTTTGCACAAATAAAGCACTTCGAATGATGTAAGTAGCTCATAACATGACAGACTGTCATGTGTGTCATGAACGAGCAAAATAAAAACCTTTAACGCCAAAGTAATCGCTGCTGCTAAGATATCCCATCATCCTTAGTGTCAAGACACCCGTTGTGTTCTGGTAGCATTTTTGAAGGTCTATCACAGCCGCTCCCCCCTTTTTGCTAATAAACATACCAAAGGAAGAAGTCAAAAAAGAAATTAGTGCATTTGCTCTGGTGGTTGGTTAATTACAGAGAGTCTCATTATCCTGGATGACACTGATTAGCTTCCATTTAATTTCTGTTTGATTGGGCTAAGGTGT
>JAZGTI010005601.1:0-25117 GCA_036877585.1 Botia kubotai
AGTCAACAGGAAGTCGAGAGGTATACATCTGTCACAGGCTTGATAACAGCCACTAATGCAAGGCCCCCTGCCCCCAAAAACTGCCCCAAAGCAACGTCCTCTACTCTGACCCTCCACAGACGCTCTCATCTCAACCTCTGACAGACTTCCGTACAAACATATATTCATAGAAGATTTATATCTATAAATATGAATACTGACACAAGGACTGACATCCATGACTTTTCCATACATTTTAAACTTTTTTGATTGTATTTAAGAAGACCAACATTTCTAGTCAATGTTTCAGCTGAGCACAGAAAATAAACACTAAACATTGAGCATTTATTCTTTTATATTCATTTAACTTTAACAAAAAAATATAATCACACCATTAATTTCCGTAAGGTTTGAAAATCAATTTTAAAATACATCAACCTGCACATTAAAACCACAATTTCTGGTTAAAGATTAAAGGTTAAAGAAGTATTAAATCCAGAATTGAGCATTATTGTTTTAAAGTATTTTTACACATAATTCACTGCTGCTTCCGAACAACAGACACAGAGCTACACACTTTAATTCACAGAGGTGAAGTAAACCACAGAATAAAGGTGAATTCACAGATCTGAGGGGTTATCCCCTCCTCCTACCAGTGACACAAAGGAGTGGGCGTGGCATTGGAATGATTGACAGGTCTCCCACGGGAATGGGGGCATTTCTGTTGTGCTAAGCTGTAAATCAATGCAGCTTTAAAGTGCTGATCACAACATTTGGATTATGATCCAGAGAACTGAGGGCACTAGACGGACAGAAGTCTCAGGTGGCAGATTTAATGCTCACAGCAGACACAATGCACTAAACACAGAGCTGTCAGGCTGTGTGATACTGAGCAGAACACACGCCACCTTGTGGTGACATATAGACAGAGCTCATGTTTACTTGATGAAATGAATAAAGACTCTGGAGTGGAATAGTGGCCTAACGCACATACTGCCCTTTTATTTAGAAACAACAGTATGCAGTATGCAACAACAGTAGTGTAAAAGAGTAGTGTACCAAAAATTAATGATTTAATAAGCAAACATCACATAGTACAACTACAGTTACTCAGCAGGTCACTGTTCTGCTGTCCTATACCTGCAGCTGACACGCAGGGCTCTTGTACACATCACACTGCCCTGAACCTGCTGCTCTCTGTGCAGGAAGCCATTTTGTACCAGATCTGTAATAGTGAGGTCTGATGAGCAGAAACAGTCTGACCAATGACAGATCAGCCTGTGTGAAACACACACACACACAAATGCACAGAGCCCTCACCTCCTTCACTCCTGCTACACAAACATCCTCACTGCTGCTCCCCTCTCTCTCCCTCTCTGTCTGTCTGTCTCTCTCTCTCTCTCTCTGTCTCTCTGTGGTTGTGTAACTGCTGTTGCCATGTTCTCAGAGCTCTGCTTTAAGTGATTTTCCTCCAATCAAGGGGACCATGTGACTCTGCATGAGAAAACAAACCTCTCGTTTAGACAGAGAGAGACAGAGAGAGAGACTAACAGACAGAAAGAGAGATATAAAGATGGTGCGAGAGCTGGAGACATAGAAAGATAAAAATGAGATGTTTGTGTTGATGTGTTTGTTTCAGTGTGTTGCAGTGAGTAGCTGAATGTGGTCCAAATCACATGTAGTTTTCATCACATGACACAGATCTGTTGTCTCGTCTACAGCGTGAAAATGAAAAACTTGTTTTCAATTCTTATCTGAACTACTTTCACATGTAGAAATAAACAGCAAGTAACCAGGTTTTAAGTCAGGTTTTATGTTGCTTGTGCTTTAACCACGTGCTTTAAACAGTGACAAAATCAACTAAATGTACAAAATTAACGAAATATTAGAATATATGATACAATTCAGGAGTGTTTCTTCAGATCAGTAAGTCACATCTAAATAGTTTTTATTAGGAAATCAGAATCTGTTTGTTTGGCTTGTGTTGTGAATGTAGCTTTATTGTGTTTGTTGAAGTATATTTCATCTGGTTGTTTAAGGTTGCAAACAATAAAACAAAAAACAACTGCATCTGCCTGCATGTTGCAATACACACACACACACACACACTTGGATGTGGAGTGAGACCACACAGACACTCTGACGCACGGAGGAATGTAAACACACTGGCCTCACACACACACGTTCACACAGTTGATCCTGACCCTACAGTAAAACCTGCATGTATATATATTTATTACATATATATGTATATTTATTTCATACAAATCCAGCCTCAAGCCCCACAGACTTACTGTCCAATAAACACAACAGTTCAAAATAAATCCACACACACACTTCTGCATTAGGAGATCACTGGATTTCTGACTGACAGCTGTTTAGTGACAGTGCATGTACAGCCACTGATTCACGGGGCTGATTTGACTTTAGCAGGTAAATGAACTGAATGACTCATAAGGTTTCACATATGTGATGTTTTGAGGGAAGAAGATGCTTTACTGAAGCAGAGAGTTTATGTTTTATAAGAGGAAAAAAAAATCTATTCATCCATCAGAACTGATTGGCGGTTTCTATGTTACATGTGGTTTAAGGGTAGGCCTTCAAATATAAGAGGGTTTAGTGACATCAGCCAAAAAGCAAAGACAAATATTTTGCTCTTATGAAAGCTTTTACAATAAGAAGTAATAACACATTCCCAGACGTTCTACATCAAGCACTCGAGCAGCATTCATAAGATCTGTGTCCACATGGAAAACCAATGGCTGAAGATACATGAGTTATAGAGTGGATTATTCCACTGAGTCTACATGACTGCAAACACCTAACAGTGAAGAGTGACGCTCCTCCAACAGCTAAAAGAGGGAAAGAGAGAGGAAGAGGTCTTTCTGTCACTCTGTCTCACTCACACAGATCATGACTGCTTTATTTCATGTTTTTTATAAATGATGTGGCTCTGAGCAGACATCTCGGCTGCACAACCAGCTTTCACGGCTGACCAGGGGGAAGGTGTAGCCCACCAAAGATCCTTCAAACACAAGCAGAAAGGTTTTCTATAGAAGATCTCCCCCAACACTTTCGAAGGCTCTTTTGAAGACACCAAGCTGTGAAACTCTTATTTTTACATCAGAATCAGAAACAACCTGTGAAAAGTCCTGTGAAACCAAGAGCACTTGTTGATTTATATTTATGTTACTGTAAATGAGGGAATCATCATGGCCACACATACAGAATCTTCTCCATTCTTCTACAAAACACATATCATAACAGTCAAACACCAGATCTGTAAGCACATCTGGACAGGGGGCAAGTAAACCCTCTTCTGAGATGCACAGAAAAACCATTTGATGTGAAATGTGTGTGACTGTCACACAGCTGCAGACAGCAGCAGACAGCAGCAGACAGCAAGGCTCGGCTTTTAAAAACAACATGACTTAATCAACCCACTTCACAAAACTCCTGATTCTCTTTTCATCTGTTTTTTTTCGCCTCTGAAAGCTCAAGTCTCTTCTGCCTGTGGCTCCATAACATCTGATCTCCTGTTACCAAAACCATTTCCAAATGATCAACCACAACAAGGTGACGCTGGCAGTGAAAAGCTCAGCTGTAAATGTCACCAATGTAAATCAATTGTTTGGGCAAATAAAAGCATGGCAGACAAACTCCTCCATTGTCCCTATCAGCAGCTTCATCAACAGCTCTTCAAACGATAAAACATCAGCAGCCATGTTGCCATCTACATCTGGAGATCTACATCTTTTCCTTATGTCACTGCAACAAAACCCTCGGGCACCATGGACGCACTCTGTCTCTCTCGGCAACCAGCGGTTGTCACGGTGACCTTACCGGGACACGCGCAGCCTCCCACGGACATCTTCTCACATGCCCGTCGCCTGAGCCGCAGCTCAACGCTGGAATGGTTGAGATTTCTCTGAAGCTCCGGACCACTGCTGACTACTGCTACTCACATGGGCATCTGTTTTCAACACACACACAGTGGAGAAAGAGGGAGTGGAGAGAGAGAGAGAGAGGTTAAAAAAGAACGAGCACAAAGGAATGAGAGCAGAGACGCTGGGAGCTGCAGTTCACTCATTAGTGTGCAGGTTAGGACAGGGAGGAGAGAGAGACTCTGATCTAGAATCAACTGAGAGAGACAGATGACACATTCTTGCACAGTTTTTTCTAGACAAACACATGCTCGACCGACATCTCTGACTGTTGCACCAGGTCTTGCTGTTTTTCCAGTGTCTCATACCATGAGCACTTCATTTTTAAGATGGCGTGTCAAGTTGAAGGAAGCTCAACTTTTACAAACGTGTTGTGAGACTCGTTTTGTTTCATTGTGTCCTGTTATTTGTGAACACAGGAACACAACTTGTGTAACAACCCATCAGAAATGAACACACACTCACAATGTAAAAATACTCTGATGCTTTAAGTATTTATTCAATTTGTCCACGGCAACATCCCAGAATGATGAGCTCAGTGGTAAACTATATATCATAAGAGTGGAGGAAATAAATTAATTGTTTTTAGCAATTAATTGTTACAAATGATGAGCTGATTTTCCCTCGTATCTCTTCAACTTGTTTTCTATCTCCTGCATTTCCACCAACATGTGTTTCAGTGATGTGTCACCTTGGTCTAAAATCTTTCTAATAAAAGTTCTTTGGAGAAATAAAAATAGTTAACCGTATGAATACAGTATGAATACAGTATGAATACAGTATGAATACAGTATGAATACAGTATGAATACAGAGTCATTCATCATTACAGAGGACTGAACAGACAGACAGACAGAGGACTGAAGCTCATTACAGCTGAAACAGTAATGAGAGAGACAGCAGTGGGGGGGCTCACCCACAGAGGGCACCGTCACCATAGCAATGTGGCACATTTGTGATCATACTGCCAGGATCACACACACACACACACACACATTTTGCCCTTGACAGTCACACTGACAAATCAATTTACAGCGAGCACAATCAGTAGGAGCGTGAACAAACAAACATTTAGTATGTTATTAATACAGTTATGTTTTATTATGTCATTGCTACTGACTTCATGTTCCTTACTGCTGTTTGGATAGAACATCTGTGAATGAGTTTTTGATATTTTGATATATATGATATTTGCCCAGAGGTGAGTGGGGTGGTGGTGACTAACAAAGAGAGAATGAACTAAATGAACTAAAATCTCATTATTGTAACATGAATAATTAAATAATATTAAAATGTACTTCTATATCATCAAAGAATATTCTGTGAGTCAGAGTATACAAATTATAACTATTGAGCTCAATGCTCCATACATAATTGATCACAATACAGTTGTCTGTATATTTTGATCACATTCATTCAAACTGACTGGCATATTTATGTCTTTGGTAGGCAGTTATGAAAGAAGCAGGACAGTTGCGTGTGGCCTCTTCCTCACACTGTCACCCTCTCAGACTGTTCTGGGGTCAGATGATAGCACCCATATTAATATTATGACAGAGCAGCGTGTGTGTTCTTATGTTCTCTCTTCTACATTTAAGGTTCTCTGGCTACTGGTCCACCAGTAAGGGAAAAGTAATCAGACCATCTAGTGGATGAAGTTTAAGAATTGAAATGTCCTCTCCAGTTTCAGCACCATGTGTGAAATCGAGTCCACCGCTGTCTGCTGTTCCCTAGCAACCGCAACTACAAGCGGTAACATTTCGAGCTGGCATGTTCCCGGGAATTTCACGTCACGTGACTCACCCAGCGCCTACTGCGCAGCTGCTTTCCTTCATTCAAAATGGCGGCGCCGCGTGAAGTTAAACAGAAGGATATACGGAAAAAGATACAGATGCGTTTCCGGATGCAAAGGTCTTTTGGTATTTTATTGTATTTTATATATATATATATATATATATATATATATACACACACACACACACACATATATATATTATACGTATACACACACACACATATATATATATATATATATATATATATAAAGCGCTGTTCAAATTGAATAAAATATTCTGTGGCTTCAGGTCACCTCATCACATGCTAGTGTGCTCCTAAAATTGGACTAATTTAATCTGAAGAAGACCTTTAAAATGTTCAATTTCAGAGTCAGAATCTTCCTCCCCAAATATCACCTGTCACTGTCTAGCAGGAACAAGTGGCTACTAATGAGTTTGCTGTGTAGTAAAGATGATTATGGACAGGCCCTCAGGTGTGTCCCACCTCAAGTTCCTGTTCGAGTATAACAGTGTGAACAGGGAAGACACTGTGCTGATCAAGACGTTAAAAGCGTGAAGATAATATGTACTTTCATAATCTCTGGTATTGTGTGTTCAGTGACCATTATATCAAGTTACAATCGTTTAACCGTAGTAAAATGGTACTTTTGTATGGCGTTATGGTCTTTGCTAGGTTATATTCACCTACTAGTTTGACAGTACTTAAGTTATGTTCTGGTGTCTCGTATAATTACTGCCCACAATCATCATATTAATACCACACGTGTGATAGGAGAGTAGAAAAGGTTTTAATAAACTGTTCCTGAGGAAGGAAGATGTCTCTGCTCATAAGGACCTGTACTTCAGTTTATGGTCAGCATGCAGAGTACATGACCTGTGTGTATGAACGTGATTCTGCGTCATACTTTTCATTTGAATTTTATTTCATCCTCAGGGTGAATCTGAAAAATGTGTTCTCGGATGTTCTCCATGAAAGCCTGGGACCATTCATTTTATCCATCTTTTAGAAGACATCTGCTGAGGAGGTATATAAGATCATAAATACAGTCATCAGAAATGCCATCCTCAGAATCAGTGTAGCTCAGTTGGTAGAGCATTGCGTTAGCAGTGTAAAAGATTGTGGGTTTGATTGCCAGGGAGCACATGTACTAAGAAAATGTACAACTTGAATACACTGTATTGAATTAACTGTGACTGATGCGATAGGCAACTGCTTTGTTCTAATTTACATCTTTTATATTCCCCCAAGTTACTCAATGAACCCATGACCAATTGGGATGTCCCGTTTGTGTTAACATAGTGTCACGTATTTATTATGCCAATTGCATCATAAATGGTAGTCTAATATTCGACTAGACCGCCTTGTGCAAGGTAAAGGGGCACCAGCTATATCAGCGGAGGGTACCAATACATCTTACCCTCATTCTACCCTCATGTTGCCAGCAGCTGGATTATAATAATACTTCAACCATTTTGAATCTCTGTCTAATTGTAGTCAACAGCCAGGGTGAAAGCCTACTTTTATTCAGTTTTTAATTTTCAAGTATTAGAAACATTTGTTAAAATGCTGTTATTGGCAATTATGTGAAGTCAGTCTCTCTCTTTTTGTTTACAAAATGTTATCTTCGTTGTTTTGAGTTAACAAGGAAAACAGATTGTTGTTACATAATATATTGATATATATATATATATATATATAATATTGATTCACTAATTTATTCATATATCCATTCATTAATTTTTGCTTCTGCGATGAATGAAATATTTTACGACACGACGCTTTCTCTCACTCGCACCAGCAGAGGCGGTCGTCGAGCTCTGATTTGAAAAGCTGTTCTCATGCGATCGTGTTCGCATCACGAGAATATTATCAACACTTCATGTCTGATCGTCGGATCATCGGACTTCGTGCTCGAGCTGAAGCTAGGCGTAGTTTCTTTGACAGGAGTGAAAGGCGCATGCGCGGTAGGAACACGTGTACAATAAGGAAACGGAGAGATTATAAACATGAATTCAGACTGCAGAGCGGATATATGAAGCTTATCGAGCGAGTTGTCTCTTCAGTCTAGGGAGCTGCAGGAGAGCTGTTAGTTGTCACTAAAGTTCTCATTGATTAGTTTATATTGATCAAGCAGGAATCATGTCAAAGAAATCCAAGATGTTCCTGAGCGGAGTGGTCGAGGGTGAGTTCGCTGAAAAACTCACTTATATGTGATGGGTAATGCGTTTATGTAACGTAGACATGAACGGATATTAATGCTATACAAATATTATCCAATTATACACGGAACACGTGTCAATAGTGTATTACAGTGACATTGCTTCAGATGTGTGTTGTTGTCATTTATGAACATTGTTGAACATCAGTTGTTTTTCTCTGTATGAAGTGATCTTTGTGTTTGGTTTAGGGTTTTATGGAAGACCGTGGACTATGAACCAGAGGCTAGAGCTCTTTAGGAGGCAAATAAACTTTGCTGTGACGACTGATCTCATTTATCATCTTGTGTTATCTGATGTATGTTCCGATATCTATCTCACTCTCCTTCTGCGTGTTTGTTGTGATTTGATTAGGGAGCAGAAATGGGGCTTGAGCGCTTATCTATATGGCCCAAAAGACGATCATAAGCACAGAATGTACTGGAGGGATCTTTACTCTCTGGAAGAGGCAGGTGAGTGTTTCATTGTAAAATACTCTCATACTGTCTAGTCTGTATCTTTAGACTAGCTGAAGATTAGTTCATTCATTCAGTTACTCCTGAAGGTGGCAAACCATCCTAACATCCTCATTCTGTCTTAAAGATCAGCTCACGACTCTCATCTCTGCTGCTAAGGAGCGTAATATTGAGTTCATCTATGCCATCTCCCCCGGCCTGGACATCACGTTCTCGAACCCCAGAGAGATGACGGCACTGAAGAGAAAACTGAGCCAGGTGCCACAGCACTGAAAGATTGTCTCTGTGTGATATAAACAAACTCACATCTGCTGTGATTGAACTGATGTCACTGTTCACGCAGGTGTGTGAGTTGGGCTGCCGTTCATTCGCGCTGCTCTTTGATGACATTGAGACAGAGATGTGTCCTGCAGATAAAGAAGCCTTCAGCTCATTTGCTGATGCTCAGGTGTCTGTCACCAATGAAGTGTTTCTGCACCTGGAGGAGCCTGAGATCTTCCTCTTCTGCCCCACCGGTACATCCCACTGGTCTCTCTCACCTTCTCTGTGTAAACAGTGTGTGATTCCCTCTGATCTCCTCAGAGGTTTAAACATTCTTCAGACTCAAAGATGGACTCTCATTGGGTTGTTTCTCATGACTTACTGTTGTCTCTTCTCTCTCGTATGTCATGTGTTTGTCTGGCAGATTATTGTGCTGCGTTCTGCACCCCGAGTGTTCAGCTGTCCACGTATTTAAACACGGTCGGAGAGAAACTTCATCCTGGAATTGACATCCTGTGGACAGGTGACATCATCTGCAACAGACACATCAAATGTCATGAATCAGGAGTCAGTGATTCTCAGATATGATGACATGATACTAGATAAACAGAAACGTGAAAATAAATACAAACAGTTAAAATGCCAAAACGATTTGGCCATAACAAAGTGACACATGATTGACATACGTGTGTTATGTGTGCTTAATTAGTAATTCTGTAATGACAAACACAAAGTTGATATTTCCACATCAGTACAAACAAACAAAATCTGTCTCATTCTGAGGATTTCAATACTGACATTTTAAAATCCCTTTTATATATCTATTATTTTAGATTAGATTATTAGATTTTATTTCTTTTTCACTCTCTTTGCATAAATTCCTCTCAGGGCCAAAGGTCGTGTCGAATGACATCAGTGTGGAGTCTATAGAGGAGGTGTCTGCTGTTCTCAGGAGGCCTCCAGTGATTTGGGACAATATTCATGCTAATGACTACGACCCACAGAGACTCTTCCTGGGTCCCTACAAGAACCGTCCCTCAGGACTCATCCCTAAACTCAGAGGAGTCCTCACTAACCCCAACTGTGAATTTGAGCCCAATTTTGTTGCAGTTCACACTCTGTCCACCTGGTGTAAATCCACTTCTGAACAGAAAGACGTTTCTATGGGTAAAGTCAGTATGAATGTAACTTCATATCTACATTATCATATGAACAGTGGGCACCCTAATCATTTACTGACGGCTGTCTCTCCTCATGTGTCTTTAAAATGATGTCAATGGTTGACAGATGGTGAAGATCAGGGATCAGACTACAACCCCCATGAGGCCTTGCAGGTTGCTCTCACAGAATGGCTGGTTGAGTTTGGCAGAGCGGATCAACCGGATGGTAAAAAAAACTTATTTAACGATGCAGCATGTTTCCTGTATCCGTCTCAGACGTACAGTTTGAACCAATGAGATTGCGTGCAAGGCTACCAAGAAACAAAATGTCTGTGAATCATTGGTTCTAAGACATGAAGTAAGACATCCTATCATTGCATTCAGACCAAATGAAATGATTGGACAAACATTTAATGGTTCTAGGACTTCAACAGAAGAAATATATTCATATTTAAATTGAGAACATTTACTTGATGGTTGCTATCAGGATGTAAAGTGGCTCTTAACAAGAATAATACAAATATTTCTGAAAAAAATATCGAGTCCATAAAGTAACCTGACTCAGCCCTGATTGGTTTGTAGGCTCTGGAACCCACAGAAGTCATTTAAAACGAGATGCCTCTGAGGAGGAACCCATGCAGACAGATTATGTTCCTGGGCCCAAAGAAAACCCACTGTACACGGCAGAACCTCTGACGCTGCAGGACCTTACGCTGCTGTCTGATCTCTTCTACCTCCCATATGAACACGGTCCGACCGCTGTCACCATGCTGCAGGAACTGCACTGGCTCCGCAGCAACAGTGATGCGGCCATGATTGGCGCTGTCACGACTGACAGTGAAAGGGTTTGTACTGTTTGATTATAATCGGTCTCACTACCAACACAATAGTTCTCTGAATGAGCTGTTTTCTCACTGTTGGGACAAGAGTTTGCTAGTGCATGCCAGAGCAGGTCATGTTTCCACCATCACAACTCAATTTCTTCTGTCACACAAAAGTTCTGCTCAGCAGAAGATTTGACGTATTTGGGCTGAAGAGAATGTTCAGCATCAGCAACCAAGGACACAAGAAACTGTAAAAGTGTGAAAGCCATGGAAAAGTGTAATTATTTGGATGAAAGCATGTGGATGTTCTAGGATCTTCTGCTCTGTCTGGTGTTCTCCTCATGCAGGGTACAGAATGGCAAGAAAGAGCAGAGAAGTTTGACAACATGTGTGCTGCTGTTGTCCAGATGTTCAACAGACTGTCAAACGTTCCCAACAGAACGATCCTGTATGACCTCTACAACTACATCTGTGACATCAAGAGTGGAGTTTCTCTGGCCAGAGCGTTCGTCAAAACACTGGGTACATGACGAGTCTCTGTGATTCACTGATTCACTCATCCATAACTGTGGCCACTGTGATTCACTGATTCACTCATCCATAACTGTGACCACTGTGATTCACCGATTCACTCATTCATAACTGTGACCACTGTGATTCACTGATTCACTCATTCATAACTGTGACCACTGTGATTCACTGATTCACTCATCCATAACTGTGACCACAGAAAGTTCAGTTCTATATCTATAAATAAAAATGTGTTTTAGGAGGCCGGACCCCTCACCCATGTATGATAATAAATGATGATCCAGAGCCGTGGGGCTTCAGAGGGGGGCTTTCTGGAGAATTCCAGGTACTGTAATATATGACTGCATGACCTCTGAAACACTGATCTGTCGGACCTGCAGCTCCTGATGACGGTTCTGTTTCTCATGTGTTCTTTAGAGGATGTTGCCATGTCACGGTAACAGAGATCTGTTCCGCAGTCCTCCTGCGACACACGTGTACACTATCCGCCCCTTTACTGCTAACGATCAGGTGCTGCTTCACACACAGCTGTCTCCTAAACTCACAATGGCACATATGTCATGGAAACCTCAATAACACAGTCTGTGTGTGTGTGTGTGTGTGTGTTTCAGGTGGAGCTAATGAAGCTTCTTAAAGAGATGAATACAGAGATACAGCAGAACATGCAGCTGATTGGTGACAAGTAAGAACTGTGATGATCTTTACTCTGGTGATTATACTATACATGGGGGCGTGTTCAAGCCTGCTGCAGTTCAGATCAGTTTACATCTGAACCAGATTATCAGGGTCTTAATAGCAGATTAAAAAATTCTGGGCAGGTGTGTTGAGGCAAGTTGGAGCTGAACTCTGCAGGACACCGCCCCTTCAGCAGCAGGATTGGACAGCCCCGTTATAGGATTGGGCTTCCCTGTATTTTGACACTGAGAAAATATATAAATATATATATATTTCTGCTTCTAGTTTTGGTCTCATCCGAGGAATTGTGATATTTGAGATAAAACCGATAAAAGCAGTTTTGGTCTTGATGTTTCCTGCATGTGGAGTGTTTACTTGTCACTAAAGGTCAAAGCTCTGCTCCTCTCACAGGCTGGTTAAGGGTCATGTCCCCTCCACCCACAGTCTGATTCTGGAGGAGGCGTCTGGGCTCTCTGGTTATGTGTTTGCCCTCACTGATGCTAAGGCTGCCATGACTAAATCTGAGGTGAAGACGAATGAGGTTCATTCTCATATATAATGATGTAAAGATTTCTAACTGTAGTTTCATTGATTAAAAACTACTGCAGATGGGCTGATTTGATAGATGTTTGTGTCTGGTTCCTTCCTCAAGTATCCAGAAACAATGCTGTGTGATTTTCCATCAGTCATGACTGTTAAGATCCACCCAAAAGCTCACGACCTTACAGTGGTGAAGCGTCTGATTGGACAAGTGATTTCATCACTGAGAGAGAGTGGTGAGTTTAACAACACACACAACCAAAAAGAACAATTTGACAGATATTTTGGTTTCTATTAAAGGTTTTGAGATGAAGTAGTGCAGGAGCTGTTCATCTGTGTTCCCCTTTAACACCTGCTGTGTGTCTGCTGTCCTCCTAAATGGCTTTCACAGGCTCTAAAGGAGTTTTCACTGAGGTCAGAACCAGTGACACAAGAATGTTGGACTTCCTCAAGACACTGAACTTATTCCAGGTGCTCAAAGTCAAAGGGCTTCCCAAAAACCTGGTCGTCATGGGAACTAAACTATGACATAATCAAAGCTCCTAAAATCGGCAGGATATCTAGCCCACACTTCCACATTAAAACCTCTTTAACCTCTAATTACCAAAATAGTTTCATTGTTAATTTAAAATGTATTTGGAAATATATTTAGGGCTGATGACCCATATTGTTTTTCTTACCTTTCTTCTTTCTTGCGTCTATGGCAGACTGTTGAGAGTTTTTTTCGACAGTCGATTTATGATTATAACGTTTCACTTAAATCTTAGAAACAAATGTCTTGTTGTTTTCATTAAAAACTTACTACCGTTCTTTTATACCGTGTCTATGAATTTTTCAGAGAGCTCTGAAAAACAGATAGCAGGCTGTATCTTGGCAATGCTTTGGTGTATTAACAGGAAACTTGGTGTGTGTCATCACCAGCTTGACCCTAAGGTAGCATGCACGGGTTCATCACATCGCCATCGTCTGGTCAAGATGTATAAAAACTGATTTTTTCCTTAAAACTTTTGAAAACATTGGATTTTGGATTTTGTCGTAAAATGCAGTATTCATGAAACGCAATAATGAATTGTTCTCAGACTTCACATGGTTCATCAGGACCAAGTTCAGAGAGCACATGCAAAGTTTCTGGTCACAATCGTCATGCTAAAAGATATAACAGAATTTATGAAAATGCTTTTAACTATTAAAAATTCAATATTGTCAGAATGTAACTACATTCTTTACATTCTATGATTCAGGCCGAGTCCCCGCAACCATATTTATCATAATGAACCCTAACACTACTTCCTGTCGGCCATTTTGAATTACTTTGATAATGTACATTTTCGAGCTCCTACAGCTTTTGTCTGAGTACAACTAAAAGTCATTGAGTTTGTGTTGATTGCTTGAATAATTCTCCTGTGCTATTTGTCAACAAATTCAACGGTGAATTTTTTAGGCTGTGTCTTTGTAAAACTTCAGCCAGTGGTTATAAATCATTTAATGGTGTTGTGATGGGTTTTACCTATTTCAGCTGCTTGTGGTTGATTCAGTTGTTACATTTGTAACATTGTTATTAAAACATGAATTAACTGTTGTCTTAAATAAATATAAATTAAAAACATCTTGCTTGAATATTACATAATTATTTGCATTTTTCTTTTAATGTCTGAGACATACAGTATAATCTTTTAATTCATGTCAGAAATCAAATATATAAAATTATCCAGTGTTGTTCATACACTGAAACCAGACACCAAATACTCAAATATGTTTTGTACTTTATTAAAAATAGAAAAGACGGTAACTGCATTTTTTCAATGCACTGGTTTTCTGTGTTCTGTTAGAGATGAACACTGTTATTGATTTAGTTCCATGAAATTTTGACAATTCCATGACAATCTCCTTGTACACACTGCATACAATATTTTGTCCATGAACATATACTGGCCATTATTTCACTCTTTTCCTTTTGCCCATGGTATCATGGGTAACTGGTGTCCAGGTCTGACCACTGGAGAACAGCAACAACAAATCCAGAGAGGCAGAAAACAAGTTGAAACTTGATCTGATCATCTGACAGTGTGTGAGATGGCAGCTGCACTGAGCACATGTTTACACGACTGATCATGTCCAGCGTCTGTCTATATAAACTCCACACCCGCGTATTTGATGTCTCCGGTTTTAGTATCAGGCAGCACTCCTGATTTGAGCACCAGTTGATCTGATTGTCCGTGTCTGGGATGAATTGAGATTTAACGAGCCAGGTGGAGATCTGAAGTCAGACGAGCACCTCAGCGGCAGGTTTGTGCTCCGTAGCGGCGAGAGAGAAAGAACCATCCATGCTGGAGTGAAAGTCAAAGGTCACACACATAATTCTAATAGTACTGAACTGTAAATATTAACATTTCTTCCTGGGAGTCCCAGCATTAAAAGTTTTACATAAAACAATGTAATAGATACATAGAATATGAGACACTAAACAAACACAACGTTTCATCCTGCACTCACATCATTTAAAACAAGCACACATTTCCTTCAGGGTTTAAAGACGGGACTGAATAGATACTGTGCAATGTTGTACACCAGCATTTCTTTCTGTAACATGTATCAAATAAGCACAAACCGGTCTCATAACCATCTCGTGTCAAAAATCACTTCATTCATGTATAACAGAGAAATAACTTTGATTTGTGAAGACACATCTCTGCTCATGTTCCAGTCCACTGCTGGTCAAACTTACACGAGACCTTTGAACAGTGGACGAACATACAAACCCGAACACATGACACTAAAGTCACATGTAACATGTGCAGTGTGTGTTCACTTCTCACTGCATGGGTTAAGTGCAGAGATCACATTTTAAGTTTTTTATTTTTATTGGCAATGTGCATGAACGAATAACAACATTATTAGCCGATAGTAGAAGTTACACCTTTTGTTTTGTAATGTGTATTTTGATTGTTCCATATGAAACAAAGAAAACATATTCTTGTGTGTAAGTTCCGTACAGTCACTTTCACTCTCCCGCCTGCTCCTGCGGAACACATTTTGGGCTCCAGAATTCTTACCTGTGACGTCAGGGCCGGTGCCTTAAGCAGTTCAGTGCGCAGAAGCGGCGTTCTTCATTCTCATTGGTCCGTCGACTGACGCCATAACACAGCTGTAATAAATTGACAAACTGGCGGGACATTCAAAGTGTCACTGTGCAGCAGAACTGAGCGTGAGGCAACAGATAGAAATGGATTGTTTAAATGTGGCCAAAGTTTTACCAAATTCCCCACGAAAAGCCAGAGGACAAATACAGGCGAGTGAATGTATAACTTTAATAAGCGTTTAATGTAATGGTGTGACTTCAGTCATTATGTACAAGTTTTAATGTAATGAAAACATGTAATGAAAGCACAAATGCGTCGCTTCTGTTGTTCTCGTGGCATTTATAAGCTTTGTGTGAATGTTTTATAAAAGTGTAGCTATTTGTTTCTCTTTGTTCTCAGGTTATTTTCGGACCGATGTTTTCCGGAAAAAGGTGAGGATTATTAAATAGAAAATGCATATCTTTAAGTCAAGTTAACTTTTAAAAAAGTATTGTCAAATCCGCGTTTGGTTTAATGGAGGGCAGCTGCCTCGCGCGCAAAAGAATGAGACGCTGTTACATGACACAAGATGACACGTGATTTAAATCATGTAACAAATCATGTCTGATCACTTATCTGATATAACTGATTTATCACAGTCCCAGAGACTTAAATGTGTTGTAAATTTTTCAAATCGAATATTATTTCTTTGGCTACACATCCCTTAATTCCGAGATGAACTTGTTTCTGGAGTGTCACTCTGATAAAACTCACCAGTCTGTAGCCTTCTAGTAATCCTGATTATCTGCTTCAGGTGGGTTTATCAGGGATGGAACTAAACTCTCCAGAACTGCTTCGGTTGGTCCAGTGTGGAGTATTTGAAATTATACTTATGTCATTCTAGATCTGTTTTAGTAACGTTGTCTTGTGGTTTGTCTGAAGAAATAATTGAAAAACACAACTAACTCAAAGACCCCAGTAGCTTTTAGTCATTCCTCATAACCAGGATTTATTGTTTTTTTTTAAGAGTGTTTGTTGTCTGTCTGCAGCACTGAACTGATGCGGCGTGTCCGTCGTTTCCAGGTGGCTCAATATTCCTGTTTGCTCATTAAATATGCCAAAGACATGCGATACTCACAAACAGGAATGGCTACACACGACATGTAAGATTCATTTTATAAAATGAGAGTTTTTAAAGTGTCCTTTTCTGATGGTTCTGTTATGTGTTGTAGGAGCTTGATGGAAGCGGTGCCCGCGAACCGTCTGAGTGACATCAGGCCCCTGGCACTCCAGACCTGCGTCATCGGCATCGATGAAGGACAGTTTGTATGTGTCCATTTCAGCCATGTTTCAGTCATGATCTGGTGTTCTGGTATGTTCTGTTTAATATCTCTGCTTTCGTGCTCTGCAGTTTCCCGACACAGTGGAGTTCTGTGAGGACATGGCCAACATGGGAAAAACCGTCATCGTAGCTGCACTCGATGGAACCTTCCAGAGAAAAGTACAAACACGATGAGTTTCCTACTGATGAGCTGAAGATTATTACAACCAACTGCTTATGCAAAACTCACTGTTTGGTTTCTAAAGGTCTCATAATTCAAAATATTGTGTTTGACATACCACAATATTTTCATTGTGAGTGTCGGGGTTATCGCCCCCCGTCGGGGTTATCGCCCCCCGTCGGGGTTATCGCCCCCCGTCGGGGTTATCGCCCCCCGTCGGGGTTATCGCCCCCCGTATTCACTATGACAACTAGACAAGCAGTATTCACTATGCAGTGTTAATGAACATTGACCTCTTGTCTTTCTGCAGCCTTTTGGTAACATTCTGAATCTGGTGCCGTTAGCTGAGAGTGTGGTCAAATTAAATGCTGTCTGCATGGAGTGTTTCAAAGAAGCTGCTTATACCAAACGGCTCGGAGCAGAGAAGGAGGTGAGAACTACAACACCTGTGATGCTGAATGTGTTACGAGACTCACTGGGCCCTGAACAGTGTGACATCATGATGCTTGATGTTTCCTGCAGGTGGAGGTGATCGGGGGGGCTGATAAGTATCACGCTGTGTGTCGGGGGTGTTATGGAGGTCTGGTGCGCGGGAAGGAGAACTGTGATCCTCAGAGAGAAGAAACGCCGCCACACCCAACAGGAAAACAGCTGGAGCACAGCGCTCCACGAAAACTCTTCACCTCCCTTCACCTCTGAAGATCCTCACGAGTACTGAAGTACAGCATCACTGGAACTGTATAGATGTACTATAGAAGGACTGCAGCTCCCTGATGGGTTTCCTGTATATAAGAATCGTAGTTTTCAGTGGCTCTAGTGAAATGTTTGGTTTGTATCTTTAATAATGATATTGAAATGGTTTTGTTTTAGTTGTTTTTATGATTTTTAATTTGTTTGTCTAATTTAACTGACCAGCTGATGCTATAAAATGCTCCAAAAGAAACTTGTAAGAAATGTATACTTTCCTTTTTTTAATCAAATGTAGTTGTTACTTTTTATCTTGCAAAACAATGTGCATACATATGAAAACTGTTTTCCACAGAATAAACTTTACATGTGAACTTGCATTAGTCACAGAAATGAAACATTTTGCAGCTGGTTATAATTGACTAGAAATCTAAAGCAGTCTTTGACCAGATCCTGTAATTATTGATGAGTAGCTTAAACTATACACTAGCAGGAATAAATAACACTTTTCAATCTCGAGTGTATTTCATCATTATTAATACCAAGATTCAGTTGTATTCCTGCCAGACAGGCGCAAGCTCTGTCAGTCTGTTTAAAAACACGTTAAACTTTAACCTGAAAAGAATGTGTTCAAGATCCCATAAAGCAGACATGAATGCTTTTAAATATGCACATTTTTAACAGGTTATACTGTAAAATTGCACTAAATTTGTTGATGGTAGTTAAAACAGGTGTACTTTTAAATCTTGTTTGATTAGCTGGAGAATCAAGGACTGCCATGTTTCAGTTAATTATAATTACACAAGCAGGCACCTGAATGTATGAAGGAATATGTCATATACATAATGTTGATATTTTGTCTGGCTGTAGGATTTTCAGGTCAATTCAACCGTAAGCGGACACATGAAGTCAGATCTGCTCTGATGTGTCTCCGTACTGAAGTCTTTATTTCCAAAGTCACTGTTTCTACAACAACAGCTTTTGTTACACTTTCACTGTCACACCAAAATTTGATAAATGATGTTCTAAATGTAGTTTGGGAGGAGCCTAAACATTCAGTCCTGTCAATCATTAGAAACATTTAAGCTGCACCTTACCAGCATCAAATCTTCTGGCATTTCTCCTCCCTGTCTCTTCCTTCACTGCTCATTCTCTGTGCAGTTCCATTATGAAGGGTTTAGCTGGACCCAAGCCCCGGGTTCAAGCCCCCTTAAATTAACAGCAAGCAAAGTTCATTCACTATTAACTGTCAAGACTGAATGGGCAGGCAAGGGCAGGCTAACTCATGAGACTAAATTCTAACTAAATGCAATTTGAATCTCGTTCAGACAGACCCACAATAACATGACCTTCACAACCCAAAAACTGCTTTTACTTCCGTTCTTTACAAGAAGAATATTGAAAGATGTTGAAAATTCAAGTCTGGTAGCTGTAGCACATTTTACAGTAAATGTTGTGCTCCACAGTGTGTTTTTCAGGTCAGAGCAGATGTCCATTAGCAAATTTACCAGCGACTGGGTCGATGGTCATTTCTACTGAAAACACAAAACATTCACAGCAGACATTAGACTGTCTGTGTGATTGAGCTGCTCTGACCATCACAATAGTTTCACAATAATTTAGCCTTGAATTCTTAATATTTTATCTCCCCTGTGCAAATCTGAACTAATGACCTACAGACACAAAACATAAGAAATAAAAAACAAAGAAAAATCCTGATTATTTACAAATTTTCTTGTCACATATCAACGGATCTCTTTGGCAGTGAACTCAGCACTCCTATTGGCTGTCTGTCGAGGCTCCTCCCATCTCATGCATGATGTGCTTGGATTTCCTGTTTTCCGTTGTTCTGTGGCGTGTCAGTAGGTGGGTGGCTGATAGCCACTCTGGCCAGCTGGATCAGGATTCGGTATGAAGGGGGGTTGCTGGTAAATGTCTTGACCGTTGTTTTGGAAGGATGGATATGTCGAAGGAGTGTATGTGGACGGGTAGGGCGAGGTGTGGTCAGGGGGCAGCTCAGGGTAGTTTTGTGTCACGTCTCCAACACCCTGTCGAAATCTCACCAGAGCGAAATAAGTTAATGCACCCTAGAAGAGAAACCAAGAGAGATTCAACACGCTGTTTCTTTCTGCTGCTGCATGCTTAAGACTTGCAGCTAAAAGTATGTTTATCTCAAAACACTTCAGACTGAAACAGATCTCATACTCACCCATGAGCCAATGGAGAAGAATGAAAAGGCGATGATAGCATGAACAGCGTCTGTTGGGATGCCACGAGCATCAGAGGTCTTTGACCACTGATCTGCGGTCAGACAGAAACACACAAACCACAGGAAGGTCCAGGAACCTGATCGATAGACAGCAAACACACTCAGTCATGGTGAATCTGCACCATGTCATACAAAATGTTACAAAATTACACTCAATTAATGAGCTTTAACATTTAATTACACAAGAAGTAAGTTTACTTCTTAGTAGTTTAAAGGGTTGATGTTCAGTGTACAGACATTGATTCTGAAGCACATTAACTTGTGTGCAAACAAACACGTCATGATAGGTTGAGCTCGGAGATTTTTTCACATTTTTTTCACATTTTCACATAATCTGATCTGTGAATTTTAAAACATAGACCAAAATAGTACTTAACAACCTGAGGACATTTTAGAGTTTCATACACCTGACACAACCACGGTCAAATCAAGATCTTCTTGAAAAATGCTCATTGTAGCAGTCTGAGATCACTTTGATTCCTATAAACCTGTTCACACTGACTCCTGGTAGATGGTGTGTGAGCAGTCCACAGACACACCTCACTCAGGATTAAACCACAAAGACATCTCCACAAAAACATCAGCAAATACAGAAAATCTCTAACCTGACAATGCCAGATCAGCCATCACAATGTATTTCCTCTCCTGGGCATTGCTCATTAAAGGCAAGAAAGCATCAGCCAATATGAAGGCTGCACACACCAGGAAGGCGATGACACCGATGCCCACCCCAAAATGACAGACTCCATCACTCTTGTTAAAGACACACTTGACCTCAGGTTCATTGGGGGAGTTAATGTAACCTTCGGCTGTTATAGAGGCAAACACCACAATGGCAAACACCTGTGACACAGAGAAGAGAAAGAAAACAAGCTGATGAATCTTGTAGAGAGAACAATGGAAACAGTAGTGAGAGAGCATAGAGCAGCAAGAGGTCACAAACACCTGAAAGTGATGATACAACATGAGCGACTTGAGGATCGGAGTTTCTTTAAAGCAACTTGTGTTTGTCTATTATCTGACTGGTAACCTGGGAGTACAGTAAGTAACAGACAACTAACTAACAAAGTCATTTTCCTGACAATGAAGACAGTGAACTGGAACCTTGGACCGACAGGATCACCATAGTCATAGTTGAATCATCCATATGATAATCTTTATTTTGACATGGTTTGTCAGGATATATTCTGTTTCAACTATCAAACAAAATGTACTGATTTTAAAATCAGTGAGAAACAGCAGATGGGTCTCATCTGCCAGCAGTAACGCTACATGCAGTATTACAGCTAATGCGTGCTGTGGTTGCAGACGTCTCGTGTTACCTTCCATCTGTCATGTTTACATGTCAACGATGCGGCTGCAGGGTGAGGGGCACATTCTGTCCTTGTGTGGGGCACATACACACTGGTAACTTAACTGACCCACACAGACTCAAACACACCGATTCAAACACAGGCTTCTAGTAAACTGATTGTAAAGGAAAACTCAATGGCACAGTTTTAATCTAAACATATGAGGTGGTTAACAATCTGAGGTGAAATACATCAGACACCAAATTCAGTTTGAGACTTTACTGTATCTGAGACTTCAAATGAAAAACATTTGTGTGAAAACAAACTTCAAGAAGAGCCCATCTATTACATTATAATGCTGTAAGAGGGAAACATCGATCTGAAGATGAATGAACAGGTTAGATAAACTGCTTTTGAAACAGACAACTTTGATTTCCGTCCTAAAAGTGGGACAGACTCACTCTTAATTAATGTCCATCTGCGGCTGACAATTAACATTTATTATTATAAGGAAACTACTTATAAGAAGAGGCTTGTTGTTTCAACACTTGAGCACACACCAGAAGAGTCTATATTTTATTTATATATGTACAATGAAATATAATATGAATGTACAGAAATGATAAAAGTACGTTCTGAGGGAGGCAGGCAGGCATAGTTAACCACACACTCCAGAATGAAAGTCACATGTACTGAACTTGCTGTAGATTATTGATCATTGTGAGCTGATCAGGTCATGTGACACTCACCCAGCTGAAGAATCGCGTGATACTTTCTGGTCGTTTGATGAATTTGATAAGATCGAATCGTGCTCCGTACACACCGCTCGACTCCATCTGTGTTACACTTAAACACACGACAGCTGAAAACACCGACACACACACGAACCGTTTTTCCAAACTGCGACGCTTGATTCCCAAACGAACCGGTTCTTTTTATTGATTCGGTTGAACCAATTCGCAAAGCGCTTGTAAACCGCTTGACTCCGTAAATCAGTAATGTGAATATTTGTGTCATATAATCAAAAACATCACCATGAAAGCAGAACTTAACTGAATTATTAACTGACAAATATTTCTCTACAAAAGAAAACAGAGGTTTTGGAGAGCTAGCGATGACACACACGAATCGTCCAAACAATTCTCTGGATGAATCGGACAACTTGGCGCTCACAAGTGAGTCTTTTGTATTAAAGTTCACAGAGTTACTACAAATGTTGAGTGAGGAAGAATAAACATGAAGAAAAACTAAATTGAGATCGGGATCTAAATTGGGGCCATTCCATAGACGTCTTATTTTATACACAGCTACTTACAAACAATACAAGCTAACCCTAACCCACACTAACCCTAACAGAACACGTTCTGCATTTTAATATTATAATTGTACATAATTGTACACCCCCCCCACACACATAACGCTTACATTTAGGCATTTAACAGACGCTTTGATTTAAAGCGACTTACATAAGATAATTTGATTCAATTACAATTCAGCCGTTTAATACATTTTAATTGAGTTCTATAATTGAAACTGTTGACATTGTTAAAAACATGAATTTATTTGTTTCATTTTAAATGTGACAGTAGACACATTGTTAACTGCTGGTTGTCTCTGATTGGTCAGTCACATCAACCCACGAGCACTATTGTGTCAGTGTGAATAGAAGCTTTGTCAGAGCGAGCAGGACCTCCACAACAAGTGAACGTATATGTGTGTCTGTGTTCTTGTGAGGGGAACTAAACGTCTTCCTCATAATCCACCACCATCTGAAAGAACACAAGAACAGAACAAGCACCACACGTGTGTGTGACACACACAAGCTCCATCTCACAATTTAGTATGTTGACTATCTAGACAGCATTTAAAACATAACTGCATTCTCAAAGCTTGTCAAATTATGTTGCTTGAACTATTTCAGGCTAAATTATAAAGCAGCATCACAAAACAAAAACAATCCAATAAATAGATGTTGTTAATGTCCATTAATATATTTCATTCTATAATGAGAAGTATTAGGCAATAAGCATTAGTCATGTTTGTTTGGTTCGTGAATGGTAAGACATACTGGCAGTACACACTGAAGCAGCACACAGCTGCTGTCACCTGAAGATGTGACTGTATATGTGAAGCTGATGGTCATGAGGGTCAAGTTTAGGCGCATGTCACTGACCCGTCTTGGTCAGAGGCCATTTCCTTAAGCTCATTAGGCATCGCATGGTCTCATATCTGCTGTCACAGATTTTATGAGTTTTTAATCATAATATTATATTTCTAGTTAATTTTTTAAATGATGTTTCTGAATTGAGTGTTTGCAGTCTGAAATGCACTGTAGGAACATACACATTGTTTATGTCTGAAAAAAAAACACTTTGTGAACTGACTGTTAATAAAATAGCGATCAGTCTTCTCAGATGCTCCGTGTTTGGAAGAATTGGCAGATTTCCGCACTGTTTCGAGGTTAGTCAGTTATGATTGTAATGTGGTGAATGGCAGTTCTGATAGACACAATCAAACAGCAACACGCGTTTAATAAAAACCGCTGCTGGAAAACATCAGATGAAATGTTGAAGAACTCAAACCATTACGCTGCTGTTCACGTCACTGCGGCGGCAGAAACGGCATTGCTAAGAACTTCCTTTGAACAACTTTAAAGGAGATTTTCTCCAAAAACTGTCCTATCCTAACAAAACATACTTATTATTTATTATTTTATTACAACGATCTTGATTGATGTATAAACTTATTCTTAGGTGACCGCGTAACGGATTGACCAATGAAATCGAGTCAGAGACGTGAATCATGGCTGCGGGGTGTGGTTTTCGCATAGGGGGCGTGGTTTGCGCGTAACTGGTTTGGGAAAAGAAATGACGCTGCAAGGTAAAATAAGATGTAATTTACTGCAGTAAACGCCCGTCACCGATGTCATTGTTATTACCGATTGATTCCTCACGCGATAGAACTTCACTGTTGTACTTTCGTCAATGATAGATTCGCCGAGTTTGCTATCTCCCCATATTAATCGAATCTCAAACAAACAAACAAACGTCGTGACGTCACAGAGTCATGGCGGCGAGCAGTTCAGCTGTGTCAGTTTTAGCTCCAAATGGAAGAAGACAAACAGTGAGAGTGTCTCCAAACACACCGTTACTGCAGGTGAGAGGCTTTATTAACACGCATTCAGTACAGAACATCTGACGTGAAGAACGAGACAAAACAGCCAGACGACGGAGTTTTCTGCGAGGGTTAGATGTGGAGTGAGGGGAAGGTGATAGAAAATGTGATTAATACAGTATTACAGTAATACAGTATAGTAATCAATACGCCTATGGAGAAGCTCTGTAACGCGCGTGCGCGTATTGTTTTGACACCAGAGAATGACGAAACAGTTTTTTACTAGATAAAAAGTGAAGGTAATGTTGAGGTGTTTAAACTTTCAGGTTCTTGAGGATGTCTGTAAGAAACAGGGCTTCAGTTCTGATGAATATGGACTCAGGTGAGTTTAACCGGAACATCACAGAATATAACAGAATATATGCATTCTAACATGTTGTTTAGTGTTTCATAAGTGTAATAAAGTCTGATTTTGCTCTTTTGAGGTAAGCATGTTAGTTTTCTAGAGAATGAATAATGATTTAATGATTATACAAGAATAAATGTGTCTGTGATCGTATTGTGTCTGTATTCTTATCACTTTTTGTCTGCAGGTTTCAAAGGAATGTTCTAGATTTGACTCTCCAGTGGAGGTTTGCCAGTCTGCCAAATAATGCCAAGCTGGAGATTGTGCCATGTTCTCGACATCAGACAGGAAGCGAGAGTGCGGTGTGTAACACTGTTACCTGTGTGTTAGTAATGCTGAAGCTGTCCTACAGTGATGTTGATGATCTGAGTGATTCCACACTGTTTACTTCAGTTCTGTTACCTGTG
>JAZGTI010005602.1:2203-15447 GCA_036877585.1 Botia kubotai
GGACACGCCTTCGATCACCCACAATAAAACAATACGAAACTAGCACTATAGCAAGCGTCAATAGCGCGGATTTAACACGTGAAAACACCGGTAGTAAACAATCAAAGCACGACACTGTGTGAAACTAAACAAGGCTAAAAACAATATACACTTACTTGGTTCTGTACCCTCTTGCTGCTAAGATGCTTCTCCTGTAAGGACAATAAGGATGGCAATTTGATGTTGAATAACATCTTTGGCAGTTGTGGCCTACTGATTAGTGAGTTGGACGTGTAATCAGAAGGTTGCTGGTTCGACTCCAGTGCTGGAGGGTAGCAACTGAAGTGCTCTTGAGCAAGGCACCTAACCCCCGATTACTCCCCGGGTGCAGTAATGTGCTGCATGTGTGTGTGTGTGTGTGTTCACAACTTGCAGTGTGTGTTCACTCCTCACCGGTGATGGGTTAAATGCAGAGGTCACATTTCGGGTATGGGTTACCATATCTGACAAATAATGTCACTTTCATTGTGTCAAAGGCTATTTGATTCTTTTCTACTTTATAGTTAATTTGTCCTGTTTTGTATTTAAGAAACAGATTATAACCTTAGTAAACCAGTGGTTTTCATTCAAGCTACTCAAACTCTTTGTTGCGATACATAAAATGCAAGTGTAAGACCATTAGTTTTAATGTTATTCATTGAATAAATGTTCAGATATTTCATTATTTGTAAGAGAATTGATTTAGATGATTTAGAGTGCTTTTTAGCCTTGCTAATGGCTTTGGAGACAATTTTACAGATAGGTTACTGTGGTCAGAGTAAAGGATGCTGATGGTGACCACACCCTTGTAAACAGTGTTCTGAAAGTTTAATAACAGCTTTTAAACCTTTGATGATCTTGAGAATATGAATGCATGTTTTAGGACTTTGAGGACAATTGAAAGACAAATTAAACACAACTATTACAAAAGGTCCAAATATTCACAGATTATGTGTGTTGTGTACTATATGTAACTGTATGTGTCTATATATGTATCTGTTATGTGAAATAGTTTATTCTGAGCAACACTCTCCTGTAGTCTGTTAAATGGCATCAGTGGCATTATAAATCTGCTTTACTCTAGAATCCCCTGCCAGCCGGAGGCACACAAGTGTCTGTCACACTGTAATCTGATCATACACCCACATGTAAGCATAGAAAACAAAATCTGTGTCTTATTAGGGTAGGGTAGGAAATGCAAAATAAATCTTCTGAATTTGTGTTGATTTTTATTTTTTATTTTATATTTCTTTAGGGGATCAATATGGACAGCTCAGAAATCAGACCGCAAAGGGATAACTGAAGATGACCCTAAAAGCTGCCAAAAGTACGTATGCAAGCATGCTCACACACAAATGAGCTGAGCCACGAGGGAGTATGGAATTGGAAATCAATTTTTTGCAGTGGTCATTTGTCTGTGTTGTTTTAGCACCACAATTACAAAAGGAATTATGCAAATGTCACAAGCACACAAACAAATTTTGGCAAATGTGTGAGGAAATGTGTTTCACATCTATAATAAGCCTAATTTGAATGGAAATTGGGCAGTGACTGGACAGCCAACAGGTGGCACATACGAACATACTGTACTATTGCTGATCGGCTATGAGAGTGTTATGGTAATACCGTGATCTAACACACACAGAAAAGACAAATATTCACAAAATTGTTTGGGTGTTAATTTACATTTTTTAACAGCGTTGCTCAGAAACTGCATGCTGCACCTTTAAATGAATGACAATGACAATGGTTAATGAGGACACAGAATTACATTGAATTTTAGTGATTATAGTAAATTCAGTGAGTAAAAAACATGGAATCATAATTTTAATTCTGATATTGATCCATTTGTCACAAATCAACACATTTTACATGTATTGTAAATAGGTTTTATTCTTGTTATCTTTTCACTTGCTCTGCTTTTTCTTGCAACAGTGTCTTAACAGAACAGTTCCACCACACAATGTAGCACACTGCTGTACTATTGCTTGTACAGTTGTACTATTGCTTAACAAATCTCAAAACATAATTAGCTTCAATATTTGGCTCTCTGTTTCTCATGTTCTACAGAATGGTTTCTACGACTCATTTCTGTAGTGCTGTTCTTCATCTGCTACTATTACTCTCAGATTTACTTTGACAGGTTTGTAGAGTCTCCTGTTCCTTATTATTTATTTTTGCTAAAGTATGATGAAATTTGTTTTTTTTTCGTTCCTCATTTTATTGATCAGTGCATAAAAAACCTTTGCAGATGTACTGATGCTGATCTTATCTACAGAAACTGTTTTCTATTCTTAATGCTATAGCAACAGCGGAAAGTCCCTTCAGCCAACTGTGTCTATATGCGACAACAGCAGCTCTCAGAGGAAGTGGGAGGGTCTTAATTGGAAGTATGTCAACTGTGAGCTGTGTTTGTGTTGAAGAACCATGATGTAGAGATGGAAAGCCAATGTCATAAAATGCCAGGCTGAAGGAGATCATTGGCAGAAACTGCTAAATACAGAAGTAAAATGCCAAGGTCTGCCAACCTTCAACACACTGAATGAAAGCTGAACGTGTCTATTAAACAGGAAGTTTTTTTAAAGCTTTTAAAGGCATTTTTCATTTTTAAAGCTTCTAAAAGCATTTTTCATTTTTAAAAGCTTTTAAAAGCTTTTTTCAATCTCTTGCTGATTTGAACACCTGCAGCCACCCATGATAATGCCAGTGTGGATTCTTAAAAGCAGGAATAAAGTTCAGGTCTTCTTTTAATCAACAAAGCAATTCTCAGATGCCTCTTTGAAAGGTAGCAGGATATTTAATCCCATGTTAGTCATCCTATGGGAAATGAATATCCACACATTAAATAGGAAGTTTTTTAGGTTAAAATGTGTGTTAATGTAAAAAGACCAGCCAGTATCCATCCCAAAGAGTATGCAAGATTCTTGGGATAATGTAGGCCCCAAATAGGGACTAATTCTAAAAAAAATAAGTAAATTAATATACAAAGAAACAAAAGATACTTAAAGTAATCTCTTGCTAATTACTAGAATAATACTTTTGATTAATTAACATAATCAACATATAGTATTGACAAGGCTACATTCCTTTTTACTTCTGAATATATTACTATTTAACTCCAAATAAAGCAGTGTGTTCAATACCGTATTAGTTTTTGCTCTGGTAATAAATTTATAATTTAACTAGTATTGACTGCTTAAAAATATATTTCAGTATAATGACAAGCCTATTTGCCACAAACATGTTGCGTTACACATGCTGTCTTACTACATACTCAAAAGTATGGGTTGTCATATTACCAATATACAGTATATTCACTGTTAGTTTTTTTAGCTTTCCTCTCTTTTTTTCCTCAATGCCTTTTGTTCTTTCTGAAAGGAGTAGATGATTTCAATTAATCTATAGTGTTATAAATTGACACAGATAAAAATGTCATCAGGGTCAGTGTTATTTGGTGATTATCTGATTTATCCCTGCCATCAGCGTTGCCATCATTAAAACACAAGTAGCGCAGTTTATCACTAAAACAGGCATGTGACTGCCAAGAAACATTAATGTTGCAAACAGGCACGCGAAAATGTTTTCAGATAAATATTTTCTTAAATAGTCTAAAATGTCAGACTGCAGAAACATAAAAGACAAGTGTGTTTATATAGCCCAATACCTTCAAATTCAATGATTCAAACATTGCTTTTGTGGTTTGGGGGAAAATTGTGTTTTCAAGTATTTATTTTATAGTGCTGAAAATTTATATGGGGACGGTGAACCTCAGTAGACATTACTTATGTGGTTTCATGGTGGAATTGCTAATTGTTTGTTTAACCTTTTATTTTGACCTGCTGAGCTCCTGCCATATTTTTATTGCACAGTTGCCATATGACTTTCAGCACTGCTAAAAGAACAATTTTTGAAAACACATTATTGACAAGTTTTTTGCCTAAATCACAAAAGTACATTTAAATGATTTTTTTCATAGTGTATGCAACAGGTAAATTGCATTGTATAGCCCTGACTATACTACTGAACACAGACACAGGACATATAAAGAGACCGGACATATAAAAAGACACTAGATGAGCTGCCATATGACTTCAGAAGACTACAGCACACAATAATAATATTGACTTTTAAGTACCTTGCACAATAGGACAGGTTTGAACATACTATAGGCCTTTTTTGCACAGAAAGTACTTTTAAAAGCACGGGTCTCACTGCTATCTAGTGGAAAAACACTAGCTTGAAAAATTCTTTAGCTTGGTTGTTGGGACATTCTTTCATGTGGGTGGGGCTTACTTATTCAATTATGGCACTTATTCACCAACAAAGCACTTCTGATTCTTATTTAACTTCAAAAAATTAACAGGATGTTCAATCTCTTGCTGATTTGAACACCTGCAGCCATCCATGATAATGCCAGTGTGGATTCTTAAAAGCAGGAATAAAGTTCAGGTCTTCTTTTAATCAACAAAGCAATTCTCAGATGCCTCTTTGAAAGGTAGCAGGATATTTAATCCCATGTTAGTCATCCTATGGAAAATGAATATCCACACCTGTGTCAGTTGCATTTATCAGTTCCCCTGTATCAGTTAAATCAACAGCTAGTTTAAAATGACAGATCAAGTAGGTCAAACCTAAATTTACTGATAAAAATTTCTGTTAGAGGAATGACAACCTGTGTAACATTTTGACAACATGTTGTCCTTAAATGAGTATTCAAATTCTTGTTTTTGTTTACCCACAAGTGAGGAAGATTCACAAATCAAAATCTAGCAAAACAAATGTAAATAAAGAATCTAATAATTGTTAAAGACCCCATTACATTAAATGAGGTGTTTTTTTAAATAATGTAATACTAAAATTTGGGTATGCATTACTTTTAGTAGATGAATGCATTCGAAATGTAAAGTCTATTAGGCAAATATTGATGAGTCATCTTGCACCAAACAGATATGAACCTGTCAGATCGTTTAGTTTTAAACCCTGGGATTTACAATGTTGAAGAAACGCTGGCTATGTTAGAGATATAATATCATAGTAATTTTATAATAAGAACCAAGAAATTGATCTCCAAGTGAAAATGGCAGTTCTTAAAATCATCAGGATTTCTCCTGCAGCTATACTCAGTGGTTTAACTGGAGAATAGCAGGCACTTAATGAAAATAGACACTTTCAGCTCACAACCAGTGGAAATGCGCAGACACCTGGCAACACTTTTAAATGAACATTTCTGTGTGTAATGATTTCTGCCTGCTCTTCTGCACTCAGTTACTTGAGTTACTTAATAACTTTAACATGTCCGTCTCCAGCCTCTGAGCTTTAAGAAAACACTGCAGTTGAGCTAAAATAGTGCGTTACATACCCTGCTGAAACTTAGCTGGCAAAATGTTTCAACCAGCATGTTTTTTTCTGGTTGTGCTTGATTGACCATTGATGTCTTCCTGGCTAGTCTAGTGAAGAAGTTATCTTGCAAAACAGCACACCAGCTAGGCATCACTGCACAACATACAGTGTGCCGGTAACCAGCTCTGTTGTTTATTATCAGCAATGAAGCTGGTTTCTGTGTAGTTTGTAGCATACTTGTCAACACTTATTTCACTAATACAATATAAATATGCATCTCTACATGCTTTACATACAAAGAGGTCTAAATATCTATAAACTTAAATCTACATATGTATAAATGTGATGTATAGAGGAAAGAGTCATATGCAATATAAATCAAATGTCTATCCATGTATTGGTCATTCTTTTCTTCCGAAACAGCATAAGCAGAAATACAGAGCTGTTTCTGAAGCTAGAGGATTTCTTCTGGAGAGAACATCTGTCTACTCATTCTTTGCCCTATGGTATTAAGGGCAGTGGTATGTACAGCCTCTATTATTCCACTCTGTTGTAATCTTTAGTTTTAACACAAAGGTTAAGCAAAGTCATTAAAATAATGGGCATGTTAAATCTGTCTGTTAAAGCTTGTGTTCGCTTTCAAACCTAAGTGAAACCTCAAAAATGCTCAACACGTCTCACTTGACCTAATAAAGATGCTTTTTAACTGCAGAAGCCTTTACATGGTGTTCAGCATTTTTTAGAGAATCGTTCCACTGCACACGTTGTCCAAAGCCTTGTTTTTTTGTCCCCACAGAACTTCTGCTTCTAAAGGTCCTGGCAGTGGCTGTCAGATACACAATGCCAGCAAACATTGAAAGGTAAAGTGGAGCTGAGTAACTTTCAGTGTGTAAAGAAATTCATGCTCAATGCAGTTTACACAGGTGCTGGTGTAGCACTGCGCCATGCGTATATACATTTATAATCTTATCTTTTTAGTGAAACATGCATCCTTTATATGTAAATTATGCTTACACAGTAGATGCAGGTGTGCCAACAAAAAACTGCATTATGTTCCTGTTAAGTTATTTTCTTACAACTGAACACTGAAATTAACACCCAATAGGCCCAAAAGCCACTTTTACACCAAGTAGTTCTAGGAACTAAGTTATAGGAACCAGGACGATCTAAACAAACGATTCAGGCCATTTTCCTGGTTGCATTCGCATCAGCAATAAGATCTCTGAAATGAGATAAGCCATCCAATAGTGCTGCATTTTAAAAAGTCAAAGAGTTATTTTTGCTTTCTGTCATGGGTTTTGTGTTATCGGACATGGAATATAGGCATATTACTTGTGATTAAAAGAGCAAAAAGGAGGGCTTAGAGATTTGCCATGCCATGAAACTTGCAGTATGTGTTTACTTTTAAACTTAGACCACATTTACACATAGCCGGGTATTTAGAGAAACAAATATTTCCTCCCCTCCGTTTTCAATAATAACATTGTGCACACAACATCGTTTTCAAAAAACTTGTCATTTATATCAACCCGCATAAATACGCCGTCGAGCGCCATAATAACTATGCCAAACCTATGGGCAGCAGTATAAGGAAAAGAAAAAAACAATCAAAATCCTCAGAATCGACACCAACGAATAACACAAGCGATTTCCTGTTCCTTTCAAAACAGCTGTAAATAGGGCGCTCACATGACGTTAAGCATTTTCTGGCGCATAATGTGACGTTTGAGAACCTAAAACCCTGTTTCTCCCAGTTGACATGGCAACACATAACCGGCGTTATCAGAAATCTCCACTTTGGCCGGAGTTTTTAGAAATAATCGTTTTCTGTGATGAAAACTGGGTTTTCGTGTAAATGAGAGGCCAAACCGCAGGGAAATATCTGCGTCTTCCCTTCGTGTAAACAGGGCCTTAAATTCAGTTTAGCAGTGCAGCTGCAAGTCCACACATGCCACTTTTTGATTCTGTAGTTTCAATTGTTATCCTTGATCTTTGCTCTACTTTTGTGATAAACCAGTTGAATTGATGTGTACTCTCATAAAATGTACATCTTATCTCAATATGTTGCTTTTGTGTATCAACAGTTTAGATTGCAGAACGTGTGTGGTCATCGGAAATGGCTTTTCCATTAAAAACAGTTCCCTGGGGAAGATTATTAACAAATATGACGTGGTGATCAGGTGAAGACCCACAATTCTTAGGGACTTCTGGAAAAGGACTTTCCACATACTTTGAAAAATGTTTATAATCCCTTTTCTTCTAAAAGTCTTTGGAAAGCTCCTCTGTGATTTAGTTGATTTAGTTGTTTTATTGTTAATCTTTAAGGTAACATGCTTTTGTAGAGCCATATTTTATCATAGATTAGTTGAAGTGCTTGGTTAAAATAGTTTGAGAAACCTTGTTTTAAACAAACTCACACTATTTGGTAAGACATCTCTCAAGCTTTGATTTGACCTTTGACCTTGATGCATTTGCTCTTATTCTCCATATCACTCTCAGGCTGAATAATGCCCCAGTCAGAGGTTTTGAGGAGGATGTAGGTAACAAGACCACACTGCGTCTCTTCTATCCTGAATCAGCATCTTATAACCCTAATCTCCACAATGACCCGGACACTCTGCTGGTGATGGTTCCTTTCAAACAGCATGACCTTCGCTGGCTCAAAGAGATTTTATATAACGAGAAGAGGGTGGGACGTCATCTACCTCACTTCTCATAGTTTTAAATGTGCTTCACACATTATGCCCCACTATTCCAGTTTCCCACCAAAACACTAAGACCGAGATCTCTCTGTGCTTGGTTTAGATCCAGAAGGGTTTTTGGAAGCCTCCTCCCCAGATCTGGTTTGGCAGAACCAGTCAGATTCGTGTGCTGGACCCGTATTTTCTCCGCCTAACAGCGAGCAATCTTCTTAAAATTCCTCTGCAACCACAACGACAACAGGTAAAATCACCACACTTTCCCAGGGAATGTGACGTTAAATACTCTTGTTTGGCCTGGGAACACTCTTGGCAAAACAGATTTTCCCTTTGAACATAATACACTTTCTGCTGTCATCAGATGTAGACAGGGTGCATGCATACACATGATTGTAATAAAACTTTGAGCCTGTTCCAAGTTTGTTCCAAGTCATTCTGAGCAACCTACATAGACAGCATTTAGAGGCATCAATGGCTGTTCTTTAGAGTAGGAGGCCAAATTATGCTGACTTTAAATATACACTAAGTTTAGGATCACTTATCAGAAATGTTTCTTATGATCTTAAATGATCTTTATTTGTTTTCTTAAATGTTTAAAATTAGTTTTGGAGATATTAATATAATAATGCTTTCTGTAATTAGAAAACTAAAATGTTTTATAAATGGATGACTTGGACTGTATAATGGCAAACATTTTGAGAATTATAAAGACAAAAATGAAGATAAGAAGTGTGTCTGTTTATTTCTGGTTCGTGTTCTCTAAGGCCTGTAACAGACAGGAAGCAACAAACTATTTCCTCACCACACACAAATCCCCATCCACCCAACTCTACCCAATCTCTTACTGTTTCTCACTCTCACTCATTCTCTATCTTTCTCATGTGTCATTTTCAAACCTTTTTATAAAACCTGTCAGTCACACATATATACTCCCACTCTACCACAAATATTTTTGTCAGGCGGCCATTTTTTCAGCATGTTTTGGGGGCTGAGATTAGCCAGCACTGTGATGCAAAATTCCCCAGATGCACATGAAACACAGACTAAATCATTTGTTCATAATTTGATCTTGCTGTATGATTAAGAACCTTCACCTTTTGCATATCTCACTGAAAGAACCACTGCTACCGTACGTCTGGTGGCCAGCTAAACTCTGAAACAAGCTTTAGCCGGGCAACAAATGGGGCTATTCTCTGTTAACAAACCTAACACACTATTGAGTGGATTCTACTTGCACACACGTAAATGATTGATCAGAAACATCAATTGTTTATCAGGAAAAGGACTAAAACGGTGACTTTTTAGTCAAATATCACATTGTCCCAACTTGCTAAAGGCCAAAATATACCTGGAACTAAGCTACCCTCTTAAGTTAGACACTTAATACCAAAACTTTTGTCACAGCCTACAGCCACATTAATGTGAACCTTTGGGTAGATAAAGCTTAAAAAAATGCTTGCAGACTTGTGATTTCTAAAATTAGAACTAGAAAAAAATATGGAGGAAATCATAAGGTTAGTGAGTGACTTTGTAAGTTCCATCACGGAAACCTGTGAATATCAGGGGGTTTCAGGTTTCAAGGAGATATTTGAGGCCTGTAAATAAAAAAAAATCATGTCATGAAAAAGTTTATAGCTTTTTAATGATGTTCTGAACCATTAAAAAATTAAATATTAAAAAAATATATACTATAATTATAATAAAAATATATAATATAATTTTTAACACAAAAGGTATAATGAAATTGTGGTACTGTGGTAATAATGGTAATGATATGAAGACAATGGTAATGATATGAAGGGTCGGTCTTCATGGTTAACACTTCAAAGCACAGTGGCAATGGTGTTGGAGGATGTCACTGACACATTTGAGGGAAATTTCTTCAGAGGGTTAAGAATGAAGGATGTTTTGTTAGTCTTGTTTAATCTGTTAAGTGAGGAGGGGAGATTATGTGTGGGAGTGTCTAGCTCACTAGCTGCAGAATACATGGTCCAATTAGGAATAGCTGGAACCACTGGAGAGAGATAAAGGCACAACATAAATGACCGGGGTGGAAAAGAGCAAGTATTTTTCATTTCCTTCTACTGTTTTACTTTTTTCTGTCCACCTCACAAAGAACAAACACATATCAAGGGGTTTATTTGTTTCAATTTACTTGTCACGTTTATTCATTTATGTTTTATGAAGCCAAAGAATCTGAAGCTCAAGAGCAGCTCTCAGTCATCATGTATGGTGCCTTTTGCATCAGGCTTTATGAGATTTGAATGCAAGACACTTGAGAATAAATGGAGTTAATTGTTTTTGACGTCCGCCATTTGAGAGCAGCAGGTAATGTGAATATTATCATTGAAGAACCTCATACTCAGAGTACACACAATAGTATCATATGGCTTCAGACTTGGAAGATAGCACATGAGTCAATGGACTTTTGAGCCAGCATTAGAATTTAATTGGGGTGAGCTGATGCTTTACAAACCGCACAGTCTGTAAAAGAGCACATGCGCCCTCTACAGGACATCATATGCCATTTCATGGATTCTCTCTGAATTGCACAACCTCTTGTTTTGTGTTTCTGTCAGAAGCCAATCCATCCCACCACAGGTATTTTGGCGGTGTTTGTGGCACTAAACTACTGTGATGTCATCCATGTGGCTGGATTTGGATATCCAGAGGTCAATAACAAGCAACAGCCCATCCATTACTATGGACAAGACAAAATGAATTCCATGAAGGTTGGTTTAAAGGAGTCATTGTGTGGTGTACATACTGTGATTTATGTTTAGGTGATACATTTGACATTGATACATTCGTACTATCTTGTTGGTTGTTTTCAGGATTCCTACCACGATCTGAACCGAGAGGCACAAGTTCTTAAGAGACTGGAGGACCAGGGCGTCATTTTACACCTTCATTTCTAGCACATTTACAAAGATCTGAATACAACACTGCTTATTTGTATTTTTTTGTATGTCTGTACATAAAGGAATGTAATTACAAAATAGCATAAACAGTATCTAGTAAAAAACAGTGTTGTTATCTTGGACAAGCCACAAAATCACACCAACTCATGTTCCTGTTTGCTTGAATTGGATGAAATTGTCAAGCTCGCAACACATTCCGCAGAGCTGTCAGATTTTTTTTGTAAGGTCTTGATTTTATACATGATTTCCCTGTACAAATTTTTGTCTGACCTCTGATATTTATAATGGATTCCTTTTCTTATAAATATCACCACTGGATATTTTTTAAGCGTCTTAAGTATTTAATAAAATGAAATGTTTTCTGCTGATTTTTACATTTTAAAGTCTTTTTCTCAGTTATAAAGTAATCATCTGCAGAAGTACCTTACAGACCCTGAAGAGGGCGATCTACATCACAGTAAGGGTGATCTACATCACAGTAAAAGATTGGTCTGTGTACACGTGCCTGCATACTTGCACTGAAGCACAGAGTATGTACATGATGGCCTTTCGTTCACTTTTGGTTTAATGGCTGTTGTTTCAATCTGAAGTGGAGGGAACTGGAGGGAATATGACTGAGTTAGTCACAGAGAAGAAACACCTGGAGCTGTGCTAAACATAAGTTATTTTTAATGCTTCTGAATATGCAGCCAGCAACTGCATAAGCCTTATTTGTGTCAGTGTTAATATGAATAAAGTTTTGCCTGCGAGAGTTCATATCACCATAGTTCAGCAAAGAACCAAAGTTGTGAGGGTTGTTGAGGACAAATAATGGTCAACCAATACAGATTTTTAATGGCCAATAAGAATCTAGGAAGGAGATTAGCTGGAATTGACACTTAAGACCAAAGGAGGTTTGAGGAAATGTGGCAACAATTCTAGGGAACCACAGGTCCAAAGGCCTCATGTCATAATCTCAAATTGTTTAAATATTAGCCAATAAAAAAATGGACTAGCTGATACATCGCTATTTAAATATTTGCAGACATTCCCACTTTTTAACGTTTTTAAACGTTTTCATATGACACTCTGATGTTCTTTATCTTCTCTGAGTTCTCTCTGTTCTCCATTAGTACACATTTACTTCACTATTCATTTCTCAGAACCTGCAGCTGGAATCTCTCTACAGGGATGGCTAAAGTAGTTTAGAGTGAAACAAAGTTGTCTATGTGCGTCACTGCCCCTCTTCTTCAGAATCTGGGCTGTCTGAACAGGAACGATTTCATTACATCAACAGAACTGTGTGAAACCCGGATGCTTCACTTTGTCATACCTGATTGGTCACCCCAGCTTCTGTTATGCAACACAGTGTTACGTAATCAAAGAAGACGTGTTTACACAACAACCAATAACAAGGACAGTGCAAGTTGTCAATGGGACACCATGTTCAAACGCGTCTGTAGGTGTGGAATACATACATTTTGTGTATATGCCAAAGATTCAATACACAGATTGCTGGATTTTGCAGAAAATCCCTTTCTAGCAATGTCTGTCTTTTATCAATAATGCAAGAATGTGGAAGATTATTCCGAAATCAATACTGATGTCTAGTTCTTAGTGTAATTTCACATTTTAAATTCAGAAATGATAAATGTAAAATTGGTGTGATGTTCTAAGACGCAGAGCTGTTCTGGTAATCATGCATAGCTCCCTTCCATAAGAAATGCTAAGTAGCTCCTTAAACAAAGCAGTTGCTTTTAAATGTAATTCTGAAGGCAGAGATTTATGAGTTGATTGGCTTTTTATTTATTCCATATGAATTGACAGCTCATGTTTTTCTGGTTTTATTATTGTTAAAAAATGCAAAACAGAATTAAGATACATTGCCTTGCAAAAGTATTCATACCCATTGAACATTGTCACATTACAACCACAAACTCTAATGTTTTTTATTGAGATTGTATGTGATAGACCAACACAAAGTAGCACATAATTGTGAAGTGGAACGAAAATGATACATGGTTTTCAAAATTTTAAGCAAATAAAAATCTAAAAAGTGTGGTGTGCATTTGTATTCAACCCCCTGTACTCTGATACCCCTAAATAAAATCCAGTGCAATCAATTGCCTTCAAAAGTCACCTAATTAGTTTATAGAGTCCACATGTGTGTAATTTTGTCTCAGTATAAATACACCTGTTCTGTGAAGGCCTCAGTGGTTTGTTAGAGAACACTAGTGAAAAAACAGCATCATGAAGACCAAGGAACTCACCAGACAGGTCAGGGATA
>JAZGTI010005603.1:0-25112 GCA_036877585.1 Botia kubotai
GTGCGCACTGAGTAACCATGAGAGTGGCCATCTTTGTTTACTGGCTGGTAACCCAGCTAAGAGAGGACATTCTAAGAATGTTGGCTAACATGCTCAAAGTTCTCTCAAAGTTATTCAAAAAGGTTTGAGCAGTAATGCAAGTAGAACTCTTTTTAACGTTATATATCATATACCAAAAATGTTATTCTTAAGGGTTTGGTAATTGAAGTCTGCAGAACATTCGCATACGACATCTGAAAATGTTCCTAGAAAATTGAAAATAACTTTTTAAATATACGTTAATTAATGCAAACGTTACAGAAATGTTTTTACAACCTAAAATTGTTGGTAACTGATAAAAAAAGCTGGAAGCCTGCAGCTTTTTCTTTTGTTCTCCTGTTGGCTGGAGAACTTCTCTGCCAGCCTCCTTAACCCTGTTACTAGGTGACACTTGTCGAGCTACAGAAATCAATTGAAATTTCCTGCCAGTGCTCTGTTACCATGCGGAATGCTCACATCTAAATGAACAATATATTCTCATGCTTATGATAAAACAGACACAAAAATCTCATTAAAGGAGTAAGCCTATCAGAGACTTGGGGATGGGCTGTTTACTTGGGCCAATAAAAAAAACTACTAGCAACCAACAAGAACATCTTAGAAACATGTTAACAATCACTCAAAACACCTTAGCAACCACACAGCAATGCCCTAGCAACCAACCACATGATCTTAGCATTGTGGTAGCGGCTTGCACAGGCAGGCACAACTTATACTTTCGTTAGAGATTGTGAATGTGTAGTTTGCAATTTAAAACATCTGTCCACCACATTTCTGTATCTTGCATATATTGTGTATTGTCTGTATATAGCATATATTCTCCTACAATGTCTGTTGTTCTGCTTTCTGTTAGCCTGGGTTTGGTGCTAATGCACCACATTATGAGATTAATAAAGAACCTGCCTTCCCCCTGAGCTACTGTCAAGTGCACTAAAAAAAAGTGTTCTTTACTTCTATACACTGAACTCCTTTTCCTGCGGGGACTCGGCACCGCCACAGCAGTGATCAAAGAAATAATTTGTAAAATGAAGGGGAAGACCGAGCAGAATACTTTGAAGGTGACCCCTTGTACAGTACGTGGACTTTTGTCATGACTCACAGGGCCCACCTAAAGAAAGTCCTCCAGGGGCCTCGCCACAGGACAGGCTGACAGATGAGAGTTCAAACAGAGAGGAGAGGCTGTGTAAGACTGACACAGGGACATCAGGCTGGTGAACGCGGGTGCGTGTGGAGGCAGCAGCCATCAATACTAAGTGAGACACACTTCTGACAGAGGCAGAGAGAAAGAGGAAGCAGGCCTGGGTCACTCCTGCTCTGAAGCACATTCCGAACAGTAACTTCTTAAAAATTAATAACGTTTTTTTTACTTTTATAGACGAATTTCTATTAAGGCTTTTAAGACTTTTAAAAATTAACTTTGTTCAAGCTTAGGAAATTAAACATCATGATGTATGCAAACAGAGAGCTAAGGTTAGTCATTGCCCAGTGAGAGATTGAGTTAGCTTACATGAAACTGGTGACTACCCAGCTAACAGGGAACAGAAACAGTCCCTAAATGCAGAACACTTTTTAAAAGTTATATATCAAAAATGTTATTCCTAAGTGGTTAGTGGAACATTTAAAAAAGAAGTTACGGAATTTTAAAAAGTTTGAATAATGTTCTTATAACCAATGTTAATACAAAAAAAACGGACCTAGAACATTAAAAATAGCAAAAATAATTTAATGCTTTTTACTTGGAAACATTACGTTTAATAATGTTTAATGGAAACGTTAGGGAATTGTTCTAACCTAAAAATGTTAGCTAGGTAGTTTTCATACTTGTTTTCATACTTGCTCAATAAACAGGATGGAGTGATATAGGGTGACACAAAGCAACTAACAAAAATGATGTCACTTCCTGAAGGATGATTGTCATTGAGGGGCTGACTTCTGAATGGAAAATGATACTGGAAAAAAATTTAAAAATCACAAACTGATTACCCATTAAAACAATATTTTCATATTTTCAGCAAACCATCTTCTGTTTTAAACATTAATTGATTAAACATTCATTTTAACATAAATTGCCAAGGTTTTATATTAGAGAGCAGGGCACAGCACCAGGGGACACCTGGGGCTAAACGGCAACATCCGACAAGTAATGAAGTTATGTAAATTTACCCTATGATCACTTAATTGTGATATTCTGATAAAAGAAGAGAAGTAATATGATTTCCATCCTTAGAAATTCTGAGTTTAATATTGTATCCGTAATATGAAGACGTGTGATGGGCAAATGAAACTGCACGGGGTAGATGTGCCTACAGCCTAAAAAATAAGAGGCATAAGAAACACCTAAAGAGACAGAGATAGAGAGAGAGAGGGAGAGACAGAGAGAGAGAGAGAGAGAGAGAGAGACAGACAGAGACAGAGAGAAAGAGAGAGAGAGAGAGACAGACAGACAGAGAGAGAAAGAGAGAGAGAGAGAGAGAGAGAGAGAGAGTATAAAAGAATCTAAGTATACTAATGATCTTCTCTCTCGCACATAAATAATCTCTTGTCTACTGCATCTAACTCTTTTTTTGTGATGGTGTTAAAAAAGTCATTCATAATGTTTTGTCAGCCATTATACTGACACGGCGCTTTATCAGGATGAGGAGTGATTTCCGTCTCATGAATACGATGACAATAACAACTACAGTATTGTAACAGCCGCCGAATGATAGCACTAATATGAATATTAAGAAACCACATCAGCCATTAATCATTTTCTCCTCCGCTCATATTAATTTAGCGAGCGGAGCGACAGCTGAAATACGTCAGCGCGTTGGGCAGATTTAGGATATACATCTTTGGGAAAAGGGAGCATGGATTACTCCAAAACCTCACAGTCAATTTGTGAGGAGGGCTGGAATTCATTCATCTCAGTGGGGCTTAAAATGAAAGAGAAGAGAAGCAGATTGAAAAAGAATAAGTGTTGAGGAGAAGGCATGTGAAAAGCTTTGTTACGGGAACTGGGTTCTAGAAAACGTGAAACATAAATCAGGTAAAATTTTGATGATCAATTTTTGTGAGTCGATGGAGAATCGGTTGAGAAGGAATAGCAATGCTTCGGTTCATTGTTTTTGTTCTCCCCCACTCCATGCATGACATACACATACCTGCTCTACAGGTCGAGGCAAATTCGATAAATGTATATTTGCGTTTATACCAGCGAGGCAGAAATGAGATTCCTGTGAAACAAACAGCACTGCCCTCGCTTTGCACCCGACGCAGACCGTCTGATTTACAGAAATATTCTGTCAGTATAATTGCTCTTTGATGATTAAACTGCTCACAAAATGAATTAAAATCAAATGAATGAGAAAACTATCAAATGAAAGACAAAAGGTAGATAATCTTCAGATGGTAAATGATCAAATCCTAATTCGAAACTCCATAAACAGTTTGCTCTGTTCTTAGGGGCTGTCACACTCCTCAGTCAATCACAGTTGTTATTTTGTGTGAGGGGTTCAGAACTGGGCTCGATGTGTGAACTGCACTTGAAATGTTTTGCTGCTTGATTCTTTGAGGTAGGCAGTGGTGTTCTGCTGCAGCCTCCACAGTCCTTGCATGCAGAACCAGCCTGCAAGAACTGCATATGCATAATTCCTAAAACAGCATGGTGCATGCAAACAGACATCGCTCTCTGCAATGCATTCTTTTGACATCAGAGTGTTGTACTGCAGTTAAAAATACAGAAATTCAAGAACTATGATTGGAACCAAACATCATGCAAATCATTACCCGCCTATATTTTTATTTGCATTTATTTTAAAAAAATGGACCTGGTTCTGAAGAAGTCGATTTTCAACCCTAGTCAGTGTGCAAAGCAGAACAAAGACAGGCAACGAGAATTAAATCAATTGCTTTTCAGTCAAGATTACCGAGCGTGCGCGCGCAGGTAAATTCTCCACATCCCTCGCTTGCTGACTCACCGGGATGTTCCAGCAGCGTCTGAGCGCTCCATTATGGTGAAGCTGCAGGAGTGACGCATTCAGAAATGGAGCACACAACACTGACAGAGAGAGACAACAGGCAGATGGAGAGAGAAACGCATGGCGGGACTGCACAGCGTTGAGGACAGACATTCACCAAAAACGGGAACTAGGAAATTGAGACAGAGAGAGAAAGAGAGAGAGGGAGACAATGAGAACAGACATTAGAAGCACGGAGAGCATTACAGAATGAGTTAATGGATGAAATTACCTGTTGTTTCATCAAATGTGACTGTATGCTGTCTTAGGAAAGAACATCACATCATCAACTGACATCAAAATCTATATAGTGGAATAAAGGTTCCAAGATGTTTCAAGTTTTCATCTCACATTTTATCTCGTGGCATTTTCAGAATCTGCTTAAATAAAAGAGAGTGGGGAGGTGTTTCAAAGCCTTAAAGTGTGTGTGTGTGTGTGTGTGTGTGTGTGTGTGTGTGTGTGTGTGTGTGTGTACCGCTCTACAACTTGATCAAGTGTCACCCACAGGCTGACAGAAGCTATAAGCGAGTAAGACACGGTCGCCCCGTTCATAACAATCTCAGCAGCATGAAGGAATCTGACAACAGAGATATAAAAGTTTTGTTTCTCACCTGTCACAGCTGCATGAAGATGGCCTCCACTCACACGCACATCATCAACACAGAGTTGACCTGCAGGGGACAGCAAAAAGCACAAAGTGTGTCATTTAAATAAGGTAACAATTGGCTGAACAACTAATCAACTACTTTCCTGGACAGTTAGTCAACTAGTTAAAATAACAAGCTGTGCAAACTTTAATATCTACATAGATTTCTTATACTGTTGGTTATTTGGCTATGAGCTCAGAGCTACGGTTAATGAGCTAAACCTTCAGCATCTCTGCAGTAATTATAATGAGGTAATTCATGAGGTAAATATTTCACACCTGTGTGTGATTCAGGGAGGTTAACGCCACCTGTCCAAAGACAAGTTTACCTTAGGCTAAGATATGAAATGAACGATCGTAATAGTTCTGCTTGCCTTAGCAAACACAACTAATAATTGTTTCCAGACAATTCCAGACAAGTTCCTCATTTTACAGTATCTTTACAGTTAAGGTCTCATCTGGGGCTAACAACACAATTTACAAAACCAAAGCTTCAAATTTAGTCTAATCAACCAGCGTAATTGTGCGATTCATTAGCACACAAAGAAACTGCCTTTTCTTGAGCACGAAATATCACATTTTGAAGAACACCGCTGAAATGGGGAGAGCATAGATTTTAAAAAATGTCAAACGCTCTCACACTTTCTCTGCTCAGCATGAGGCGCTCTGCCATTACTAAATTAGCTCTAAATGAGAGGTTGGTTTCAGAGATGGCAGCCGTTCCGCTGCGTCTTTGCTAATCCCCCATTACGCTAGCTAACTTTTATCATCCACCGTTCCTAATTACTCTAAGATTGTGTAATTACCAGGAGACTGTTAATTAAAACCCAGAATGCCATAATGAAGGACCCAGAGAAGAAATAATTGATTGAATAAGAGGGTCTTGAAAATGAGGGATGTTGCACCTCAACCTAGCATGTCTCCTCGCAGGAAGGTCTCTAATCAGCGCGGTGAACAACAAGGTGCGTTTGAATACACCGATACAGTTGACACAATGCGTGTATCTGCGCATGTTCATGCCGGGATATCCATTTGAAGCGCCTGCAAAATATCTGCTTTATGTGGACCAATAAAACAACCAACTGTATTTGCAAAACATTAAATGCTAATCGCTCATCTAAATCGCTAGTTATTGCTAAAGCTGAAGCAGAGTGGAAAACTGTAAAAGTAAACATACTCTATACAACAGTACCCAGCAGCCCCTGGTGGTAGCTACAAAGTTACATTTTGCAAGCTTAACAGCCAAAACAGGACATATTTAGATTTTTAGTTAATTGTAAAGACCCATTGGACACACCCCAGGAATTTGGGATGTCTGGTCACTCTGTATGTTAACTGCAGCTAACAAATTTAGGTTGTAAGTGCTACTTTACGTTTGTGCTGTATTATAAGAATGCCATTAAAGATTTTTTATTCTATAACATTTTATAACACCTACCTTACAACTTGTTAGTTTTTAATATACATGATACATAACATTAAAAAAGGTTCGGTTAACATTACTGCGTTTTATGATAACTTTGAACGTTTACAGAACGTTAGCCAATGCTCTGAGAACATTCCCTGGTAGCTGGGTAAGCTTCATACAGAAAGGCATTATTTAGTGAACAGAGTAAAATGAAACAATGCGCATTGGATTTTCCCCCCAAGGCCACAGAGAAACAATAAATCACAGGTAAGACACTGTCACGCCATTTTAAAATGCACATAAACCAGCATCTGTCTGACTCCGAGCACGTCTGCAGCGCGGCTAATTGTGTTGCTATAGGTGAAATGCACGTCCACGCTCACTAACTGCGCCAACAGTTCCATGTGACGTAGATTCGTCTAATGTCCAGCTATGAAGCAACAATAAGGTGAGAAAATGGATGGACAGGATAATTAGGGAAACTCTGAGGGCGGACAGGAGCACTCCAGAGTTCTGTGTGAATAGATGCTGTATAGACCTCACTCAGAGCAGACGGTACGGTTCATTCAACAGGCTGCACTGTGTTAAGTTTCTGGTTTATGTTCACGATGCACCATTTATGACTAATGCAGCATGTCAACTAAATGCACTTAATTCAAAACATGAAGGGAAACAAATGATTATATTGATTATTCTGAAGTATGCGGCTACGTTTGAAGGGAACATGATACACACAATTCTATTAGTTCACTGATCAAATATTGCAAAGAGCTGTTATATATTATACTATTATTGTTATACTATACAAACATAGAACTTGAGTCATATGACTCAAAGTCATATAAGTCATATAAGTATTTAAAATGGAAAGGCAAAATTGTGCTAGCACTTTCTGTTAACAGCCCACTGCTTATAAAGACACAATACTCATTTATACGAATGTATCCTTAAAAAATTACAGTTAAGCATGTTTAAAAAGCAAATGTTTACATCGCCTCTGTTTTTCCGCTCTCTGTTGAGTCAAAGTTACATGCGCACACACAAAAACACACACGCGCGGCAACACACAAATACGCACGCGCGCGCGCACTTAACCTCTCGCCTTCATGCACTTTATGTATGTATGACTGCATTAATTAGATCCACACTGCCCTCCTCAGGTCAGCCTTTATAACAACACAACACTAACTGCATCATTAAAGTGGAAAATGTCTCCAAGGGTCTCGGATTTCAAACAGCGGCGATCATTTTGGATGCTATTTTGAAGTTGTATCGATTTGGGGAATTTATTCGCCGATGCGTATGCCCCGTTGGCTGCTTGTCAACAAATACTGATAAGAAAGGAAATATATCGGTGTGGAATTACCATTAACACCATAAAATCTGTCTGACTACGATGTTCACTCACCCTCAAGTATTTCATCCAGCGCTACATCACTGTCGCCGCGGAATGAATATTCTGGTCAGAGGTGAAGATAAATATCGCTGGTTTTAGACTCCTCTGGGACGAAAGAAATGAGAATAAACAAATATTAATGAGGAAGAGAAATAAAGCCACTGGTCAAAAAGATCCAGCATAGCATAAATCTACAGTGAGTGTTCATAAAAACAAGACTGTTAATCATGGTCTTTGAAACCTGTTTGGAAGCAGCGCCAATTATCCAAAATATTTTATTGGATGGCCCACGGATGAAATAAATTGTATTGAAATTGAAGCATTGAAATTGTCTTGCAATTTTTTAGCAAAAGTCAGACGTCACACCAGCTAACAGGTACGTTCTCAGAATATTGGCAAGCGTTCTTGAACGTTATCTCAAAGTTATCAAAAACATTCTTGTAGTAACAACTTTTTTAATGGTATATATTATATCAGAAACATTATTCTTAAAATGTAAGTGGAAAGTTTTAAACACGTTACAGAATTAAAAATGTTTGAATAGTGTTATAAGTAATTAATTTACATACAACGTCTAAAAACTGGACGTTTTAACATAACATCTGTAGCGCTTTTGTTACTTTATGGAAACAGTCTTCCAACCAATCAGACAGCATTTAAGAAAATAATAGTACAGCGTTCTCTCGATGAACATCTATCTGCCCGGCGAAAACATTTGAGGGCGTCACACAGATAAAGAATATGTCACGCTCTGTGCCTGGAGACTCGACTCTCAGAAATCCTTCTTAATTAGTCACAAGTTTCCTAGTATGTGCCAGCACCTGTTCATGGCCCTTTCTTGAGCTCAGAGCCGAGAAGTGTCACAAAGTGTCACGATCAAGTCTCTGAGCCAATAGGGTCTTACTGTAGATCAGTATCAAACACCAGCCTTTAAAGGGAGAAACACAGAATCCCACAAAGACAAACGTCTGTTCCTCCAGAGTGACAGATACGATGATACTGGCATCACGTGACATCAAAATCAAGCCTTTATTGCTGGGCCACAAAAAGGCTCATGTGATGTGACAATTACATCAGGTTGCGACGATCGCCAGCAGGCATGTATGTCATCCCAGCAGAGATGGTGAACTAAAGCACAGTGCCATGGGTTCTCATTATAGACCCCCACAAAAACAGACATCTCCACAGGATATCATATATATGTATAAAGCCATACCATCTCACATCCTAAAGCTTGGGGGATTGAGCTGTACCTGCTGGGAAATGTTTCAGTTGTCTGTTCTGGGTGTTTGTCACACGTCAGTTTGTGTTCTTTGCGTAATTCAGTTTTATTTCCAAAAGGTCTTTCTCTTTGTGATCTCGGTCAGATGTGTCTGCGCAGTCATCTGTGACAGCACAAAATCTCTGTATATGAGTACATAACTGTGCAAAGCAGTACAATAGATACATCTAGTCAAGATTGTTCGAGATAGAAAAACTATGGATTTCAAGGTCCTTTCGGGGGACCGTGGACACACAACCGATGAACGGCGAGTTTTGCGTGTACAGTGTCAGAATGATAAAGCTTCTTTTATTCCCACTATGGAAATTCAACCTCGGCAAACAACAGAGGGCCAGTCCGTAAGGATTCAGTGGATTCAAAATGTGTAAACCTAGCCTTAAACAATGCTTACCTAGTGGAGCTACAACAGTCAATATTTACGTCCAGTCACAAGAGACTTAGCATTACTCCTTGTCTGTGCCTGTGGTTGATTCTTTTTGCGTCTCGCTAGGGTTTGTTCGCTCTCTTATATTTTGTCTGTATCTCCTTGAAGGTGATAGATTTCAGCACATATTGCCTTCCGGTCTGGAGGAACCACCCAAAACCATTTCATCCACTGGTGACCGTGATTTTGTACATATTTTTGGATCCGCATCCTTGTTGGTCCTGGATAAACATTCCCATCAACAAATCGGATATTATTGACAATGTGACCTTTACCTCCTATTTGTTTTTGTGGACTGTAAGCTTACTGTACAACGCAGCTCCTCTACGATGCTGGACTCTGGCCCAGAATGCAACCACACATAGACAAATGTTGGTGGACAGGGGTGGCATGGGGGAGGGTTCTGCTGATGGAAACACACAAATATCCCAATAAAATAATGACATGTTGTGTTACGCGATTGTAAAGCGGCCATTTTTCACAATCTTTTTGCATCTGCTAATTTCACATTCCGTTGACATTACGAGATCAGCGGTTTCATCTGTGATCAGGGTTACATGCGGTCAAACAGATGCAAATACATTGCGAGGCATGCGAAGGATAATATTTAGCAGTCTGAGAGCAATTCAAGGATATTTCAGCCTTAAACGGTTTTCGGCCCCATCAGCGCGGAGCCCTGCCTAGCTGCCAGTAACCAACCAACGATTTCTCTCCTCTTTCGATCTATTTTTCTCACTTATTTCCTTTTCTCACCAGTACTTTGATATCATCAATCAAGATATATGCGAGAGAGCAGTCACTTAGAACAGCATCGATAAGATGCTTATGCTGTCATTTCTAGGGAGGAATTTCGGATGGATTCCTCTTCAAGGGCTTGATTGGAAAATAAAGGAATGGCGGGATACAGCCTCGGCGGATATTTGAGTTACAGCCGGCTTAAAAAAAACGCATACCAAATCAGTTAAACATCGTAACTGTGTAGATGTCTGATAGAAACACTCAAAACGACTGAAAGTATGACACACTTTACAGTAGCATTTGCGGCTGAATTTACCGGAAAACTCCATCGCGGTCAAGGACTAAACTATTCATGGAGTCAAACAAAGGCATCATTTAATGTTTGTTGATGTTCTTCCAGTCAGTTTGTACATTTATTTAGTTTTTATTGTCTACGTAAATCAACATTGTACCTTTAATTGGACATACAGGTTGAAATTGTGCATCTTCAGTTTTCATTTATACATAATAAATTATATATTACACATTATTTCTGCAAAAACAAACACAACACCATTTACGCATTTGGCAGACGCTTTTATCCAAAGCGACTTACATTTCATTATATTATACATTGTTTCTGAGTATGTGCAATCCCTGGGATCGAACCTATGACCTTGGCATTGTTAACGCCATGCTCTAACCACTGAGCTACAGGAAAGAACCACATCCACCTCATTATGTGTTTATAACCTGAGGGGATCCAACTCTAATGAAATTAATATAAATTAATAATAAAAAAATATAGGAGTTGTCTTTTAATTCTATGAAATTTTAATATCAGACACAAATGCATTGGCTTCCCAGCTAACAGTAAACATTCTAAGAACATTGGTCAACATTCTCTAATTGTCTAACTTCTCTAGTTTTGTATAGTTTTGTAATAGTATACTTTTGCAATATTATATATCATATTAAAAAGTTAATATTACGTTGTTAGTGAAATGCATCAGAATTAAAAATGTTCTTATAACCAAGCAATAGCGTTAACGCAACATCTTAAAAAATGGATGCTTTAATTGTTCCTAGGACTTTCAAAATAACAAACTTTTAGTTATAACAGAAACGTTATGAAAACATTCTTGCAACCTAAAACTGGGTTTGGCATATCCGATGCGTGTCATTTAAAATAAACTGAGCTAGTGGCTTAGATTGAAGTCACATGTCATTTATTAATTGGCTAGCAACGGACGCTGTCATTGCTTGGTGTTCATCTAATAAAGAGCAGCTCTCATTGTGCTGTGTAATTGATTTTAAGCCTTAAACGCTTCTATCACTATCTGGCATGTGACTATGATGAAAGGAGGTGGGGGGGGACATTTAGCAGCCAATGTCCCAAGCAGACTTTGATCTAGTGCAGGCCAGTCAAGATCAGGTCAAAGTTCAAAGATAACCAATCTACAATGTTATGGACCATTAGCCAAGGACAAGGTGATTCACAGTTCTGCTAGTAATATGGCAGGATGTGAATTGCGCTCATGTGTTTATGTGACATCAGACAGATCTTTAGATGTTCTGCTACGTGTCGCAGCACACATGTGCCACGGCACGTCGATACGAGCTTTACTGAGAATGTCTCTCTGATATATGGCACTTAGAGGACGAGATGAAGACCAGAGAAGAAAATTATACAGTTGCCTATAATCTCTGCAGCAGACGTTTCATGAAACCTTCAAAAATGCATAAAGGACGTCGCACGGCTTAATTTCATATTTTCCCGTCTCACTCGTCCTGCGTGATTTATTAATTCACTCTACTTGACCTTCTGCTCTTCTCTCCCAGTACTGTGGTATTGTCAGCTATAATTAACAGCTTCCTGGATGTGAATATGGCCCTCCGTCTGATACTTGTGAAAGGAGACTCCATTGACTCTCAGTCATGTTTAGACACCTGAGTCAGTACACAGAGGAAGCCAAAGAAACTGACTTATATTCCACCTTGTACAGCTGCTCCTGGAAACTGTGACTGTGGTTTCAGCGAACGCTCAAGGTCGCTCTTTAGTCTGAATGAAATGGATGACGAAGGGAAAGTCACTTTACCTCACGGTTTTGTCTTGTCATTGTCCAGGCCGTCTTTTCATTCATGTCTTTTGTTCATCTGACATATTTTCTTCACTCGGCTGGTTAAACGATCATTGTGCAGAAACTGGAGAAGCATTGAGTTCCGGTCGTGAAGATTTTGTTCACCTAGGCCATTGTAGAATGATTGGTAAAGTTTGTTCCCGAGAAAATTAGGTTTCCTATCTGGTCTCCTGAGGAGAAACATTTCCACAAAAACAAGAAACACAATTTAAAATAAACTTGCACGGATGTCCAACAACTTTTAAGATAATACAAACAGACAAACACAAATTCAAATCAATAGAACACAGGAATTTGTTCTTGCAGCATCTAGCAGGATTTTAAAAATGACAGCTCTGTCATCATTAACTGACACAAAAGGACATTTTTTATAAACCAAGAGCTTCTAAGAGTATCTATTTCCAATTTTGGTCTTCTACATTTTAAATTGTACCATCATTGTCAGATATAACATCAATCAACTAGTGTGGGATTGTGAAAGAACAATTCGAGAATTGGCAGTAAACAACCCAATGTTTTGTCCAGCACATCGTGAGGCAGGAGTGAACGCTGGTGAATGAACCCGTCACTCTTCTCCTATCAATTCAATCTTCGCTAATCTCTCCAACAAACAACAGTCATCAAAGCTCAAGGACCATCAGTCGATAAGTTAGGTGGAGAGAGCCAATGCCATCAGTCATCATCTGTGATTTTATATCATTACACACTCACAGAGAGATAAAAGTTCTGACAGACACTGCAGTACACACAGACATGCAAAGATACATCATTCACGAGCAAAACAATAAACTCAATAATATAATATACAATACTTTTTAAAATGAAATTATAAATACAATTAAACAAAAGTAAACAAACAATACAAAATGAATAAAAGCTAATTAAATATCAGTCAAATTTATATATCAGAGGTTCCGGTTTAGACATTTACACTTTAAAACTGCAAGTTAAAGTTGCATTGTCGGTTGCTACTAGCCGTTCCTACTCAACTGGATTATCCAACAGTATCAGGCAGTGGATCATGTGATCTGTCTACAATCCCACCGGTAGTCATTTCGTTACATCATTAACCGCTTAACTTTGTCACATTGTCAACTATTGCTGTCACTCATGTCGCCACACATCACCAGATCTGACTGAAAAGAAATAACATCTGGTCGTTTTGTCACTGCAAATCACTGTCAGTGTTAACACCCCTTTAGGAGGTAGCTGCCTATCTAGGCAGTAGACAGCAAGGCAGCTCTCTAGGTTTAATAAAAGGCGGCCATCTTGGCAATTCCCCACGACAGCTGATTCATACAATAACAGCTCCTATCTGCTTGAATGGGTAAAGACTAAAACTTTAGATTTGCAGAGGTTACATTCCAAAAGCACATTTTAATAATAATATAACAATAATATAACATATTTTGTCTGTTTACTCAAAACACATAAAGATTGTGGTCCGTCTCAACATCTTTGTAATCTCCCAGCTAACAATTTTAGGTTGCAAAAACGTTTTCCCTGAGAACATTTTAAGTAAACCAAAATATTTTGAAAGTTCTAGGAACGTTCAAAATGTCCAGTTCCATTTACTGCTAAAAAATAACATTGTTGATGTATGATATAAAACATTAAAAAGTTCTATTAATGTTACTGCAAGAACGTTTTTGAATTTTTAAAGAACATTAGCCAACGTTCTGAGACTGTTCCCTGTTAGCTGGGTAGGCTGATGACTGCCGGTTAGTGAGGTACCGCAATCTTCTTAGGAACACGAACATGACTGTAAATTAGCAGTTGTAAGGGGCTTCCTAATTTGTCGACTCATCGCATTAATGGTCTGATCTGAAGGTAAATTCATACCTAGGCTTTCAGCTCAGCTTTCATCAACATTCCTTTAGTTGGTCTGATAAAGTCTGGCATGACTGTAACTAAGTTATTTTCCAGCTCCCTGTGGTCCTAATTAATTGGCAATAGAAGAAAGAATACAGTATTTGATGCTCTCGCATGTCACACTGTATCCTGCTGGTCAAGCGGAATTCTTGTCACTTTCGTCTTTAGTTCTTCTGTTGAAGAGAAGGAAATTACACAACCGGAGGCCGTCTCACAGCATGAAATTTGTGCATTAGCAAAAGAATAAAGGGGTGAAAAAAAAGCTGAGGAGAAATTCAGTGGCGCTTCTTTATTCTTCCGTCGGGCGTCTTTGTTTAAAGGCGTTTGCTGGAATCCCCCGGGCATCTGTGAGTGGACTGCAGATGTTCTGGCATTAATGAGGCCAGAAAGGTTGCAGGATCCTGGAAATCATCAGCCGCGGATCATTTTTCCAGCTTCTTCCTGGTACTGCCAAGGACGAGATCTGCTTTTCATGAATGAGAGGACAAATTAATAGCATTTCTCGGTGTGCTGGCATTTTTTTTCCATTGAATGACACCACGGTCTATCTGAGGTCCTAATAAAAAGATGATATTTGGTGGATAATGGTGAATTAGATTCAACAGTGATTTCTGAGATGTAATTTTGGTCAATGTCAAGCTAAATTGCGTGATGGCTTAATATTTGACCAGAAGACAATGCCTTGAAAAGGCTTATAATTCAAGCTGACACCATCAGAATATAAATAGACATTGCGTATCTCTCTCGTTCGTAGTTCTTTACAGTCAGAGCATTTGAGGATATCAAAACTGGGTCCCCACACCTTTTGACCGATTCATTTCCGTGACATTTTTCCAGTTTTCCAGTTGTTCATGTTTCCTGGGAAACGATTTGGAAATGTATCTTTACAGAGATTGTGCAGGGTTTTCATCCATGTTTATTATTCCAGTGAAACTGCGCCTGCTCTTAAACATTAATAGCTGCACTCCATTCCAGGTAATGAATATTTCATGACTAACAATATAGGAAATGCTTCCAGTTTGCAATCAACATGTACCTGTAAAACAAGAGGTGAGATCCAGATGTCACTCATCTCATATACTGATTCATAATTCATTTCTAAGTAGTTTCCTCTACATTCAGTCGAGTACAGACGACACGCGTCCTGTGCTGACATTCTGGAAATGAAGCATGCATTTCTAATCAAGAAATATTTAGGACACATATGCTAATGGAAGGTACTATGGAAACAGAAACACACACAAATGTTTTTATACGTGACCTTATGCGGCAGAGTAGGCGATTTTTCGAGAAACATGTTTGTTATGTTGGTTGAAGGTTTCTTTACATCCTGGTAGCGATCAGCTCATCTAAATGTATTCATATAAATATATATCTTCTGTGAACGGTGCAGGATCATAAAATGCTTGTCCAATCATTGCATTCGGTCTGAATGTCCTATTTGCCTGTCAAAGCTAGGTTGCTATTGCTAGCCTTTCTCTGAAATTGCCTTACCCTGTAAAGGAGGAACTTGTATATCACTACAATATAAATAACTATAATATAAATCTAAATAATGTGCCTTATTAAGCAATACAAAGGGAATAAGAAGGCAGTAGACACATCTGAAACCAAGTTCTAATTTTTTAACATAGCATAAATCACCATGATATCCCACAATCCTGTGCGTGCAGTTTAAAATGCACATACTTTTCATTTTTACTTGGAAGTCAATAGCATTCACATTTACTCTCATCTCAAACTCAGATGATCGGTTTTAATTGTAGATGCCTCAGATATAATAAATTGCTTTCAGACATTTCGTAAAAAGTGCCTTCATACAAAAATGACATCTGTTAAGTCATTGACTGTCTGGGCAGCGATCAGCAGCCTACAGTTTCAGACACAGCCTGTGTTAACTGCCCCATTGTGCTGATATTGACAGGAAATGCTCTCTGTGTGGGTTTTATCCGCAATACTGCATCCTATTGACAAGAAACCCATCAGGGACAATTCAGTTCCTCAGAAATCGAATGAGTGTGTCGCTGTATTTGTGCGATACACATCTCGGAGGTCAGAAGGGCTTCAAGTTTATCAGACAATAGAGGGAAACCATTCGTTGTTAACTGACGTTCACAAAACACCGGATAATGAGTTCGGTTATCTGCACTGAGTGACGCAGGTGCACCTCACAATTGCCTAAAAGCAGGAGTGGCAACCTGTATTTATTCAATGAACGCCTGGCAAGCACAAGCTCCAGAAAACGAGACCGAGAGAGAACAATAAAACAATATATGAATGTCTACAGCGGGGAATGTCAAAGCATCTTCCGTAACGGCATTTAGAGGAAATAAAACAGGCCAGAGGTTGAAAGCGCAGCTGAAGACAGCCGACACATTGGAAAACTTTCCAGAAGATGCTTTTCACGATGAGACAGAACAGAAATGTTAGGTGAGGTTAAACAAAAGCTACGAAGGCATATCAAACGAATCCTGAATGCATTTCTCCACACATTTCTCCCGTCTGCACGATGACACACTTGATTTTTTTTAGCTGCACTGATCTGAAAGGCTTGCAAAGTGCTCGAGACCAGAACTGAAATGTCCAACTATTACCTGCTCTGCTGGGCTCGCTGTGGCTCTCAACAGCCCAGTGCTTCTGTAGGGAGGTTCTGCTCTGCTTTCTGCCTGTATGGTTGTCTGAATAATGACTTTTTCCTCTTCTCTTACATTCATTGTGACAGTCTTTCCATCGTGGAAAATGCTTTTATGCTTTAATTCATTTGATAAAACTGAAAATAAATGGTTATTTATATATTAAGAGCATGTAAAGGATGTAAAGATATATGTAATATCAAAAACGTTATTCTTAAATGACTAGTGGAACCTTTAGCAATAACGTTATTTGGATGTTTTTAGCGTTCCTAGAACGGATATTATTTTAATGAAAACATTAGGGATATGTTCCTACAATCTAAAATTGTTCGCTGGGCTGGTACAAGAATCTAAAATGTTCTTAACTAGCAACTACCCAGAGCTGCGAGTTTAAATGCGACAAACAGGAAATAAATATAAATGCATTGAACAGTTCAAACCAGCCAAACCTTGACCAGTTTTTTTCCGGCCTGATGCATTACTCTTCCTGCCAAACATCTAATTGTTTTATCTATCTTGTTGTAAAAGAGTCTGAGTGATGTTCAGTGATCTGACACTATGAGCTATATAGAAGTAAAGAAACCAATCACAGAGTCACATGTTACGCAAAGACGCGTGCATTATGTCGCTTTGGAAATGAATTTGCAATACAGACAAAGTCTGTCTGAAATGACTGGAATTGAGTTCAATGTAATCACAATGGAACCTCGATCTCTCCAATATGCACAAGCGAGAAGAGCTAAAGCAGAATGAATGAGTCTGCCGGTGTTTGCAATTAACCTACAGTGATGTATTACTGAAGAGGATTCTGGGAAAGAGATTTTGTTTATTTAGTTGCGTAAGCTGGTTGCTGACCTCATTAATACGAGAATGGAAAAACTGAGACTATAATAACCGAGGCTATGAGTCACTGGGCTCTGTTAAAACAGTCAGCAAAAAATATAAATATATATACTTTAGTATTTTACGTATATTATATACATTAAATAGACCGGGTGGATGGATGGATGGATGGATAGATGGATGGATAAACAGATAGACAGACAGATGTGTGTCTATTTATACGTGAGTATTTAGTGCATAACTGATGTCTGATATTCATTCATACCATACAGTTTTCTTAATTACTATTTATGTCCTGTCAATAAGAATATCAAGGCATCCGTGCAAGTGCCTGTGATGTCTTAAAGCGCTGTCTTGCAGACAGCTCACTTGGGTTTGGAACCTTAGAGCCTTAGAGATCTGTTAACATTATCAAACAGACACAGCAGACCTCTGAAGGACAAAGAGAGATACAGAGGTGGAGAGGAACCCAGAAGTGTTTTCTGATGTCAAAGCCTTTTGGAATACTTCCTGATAAACAAAGCACTTTACTGTAGATTACAGGAAGTCCTGTAGTATACAGGACTATACAGGAAGTATATATATATTCCATATACAGGAAGTATATGCTTTTGGAGGCAGAGCATTAGAGAAATCATCTGTTAAACACGAAACATCTCCCCAGCTAACGGCGAACATTCTCAGAACGCTGGCTAATGTTCTCTCAAAGTTAAAAAACACATTCTTGTGGTAATGTAAGGAAAATGTTTTTTTTAAAGTTACATATATCCAAAACGTTTTTATTCTTATTTCTTTTTTAAGTTGTTAGTAGAAAGTTTTAAAAACATTACAATTTAAAAAATGTTTGAATAACACTCTGATACCGAAGCAATATTGGTAATACAACAACAACGACAAAAAATTGACGTTCTGAACGTTTCTAGAACATTAACATTTTAAACGTTTTTGTTAATGGAAATGTTAGGGAAACATTCTTACAACATAAATAGTTACCAGGGTCTGTCAGGGACGTATTATTTGCTTACATGCAATAAAAGCTTCCTGCCATTACACATAACATTCAGTTAGATGGTCTTGCAGGGCTGACGATTTATTGTTAATTTAGTTTAACATTTAATCATACCCCCTGACCTGTACACTAGTACAGGCAGCGTGCCCTAACCAAACTGCACTTTAAGAGTAGGCAGCACAAAATAAGTAAAGATCCATTAACACAGGATGTGCCTTGCATTTAAAAACAGCCAGACCGAGTGCAACTAAATGGAACAGAACGCAGGGGTCTGGAGGCATGTTTTTAAAAGTTCAATAGTTTTTGACTTCACACAGCATTACTAAAAATATTCGCTTACGGTGAGAGACCGTAAAAAAAACAAGCCGTAGCACAATGGCTGAATACTGCGTCACTCTGACACATTTATCATACAATACACAATAAAATAGAGTAAAAAGAACACAAGACTATATCATTTGTGAATGGACCCTAAATTTAGCTTGAACAAACTGACGATTTCATTACAAAATGGATGGATGGACAGTGACTGACTTATGTTTAAACAATATATTACTTTAGTCATCTGCCATGATAAAGTCTTCGATTGTGTTTCTCATTTGAGATATTTTTCTCAGCAACTACGAATAAACGCAAATTGATTTATCAAACGAGTTACAATTAATCACGTGCCATGCAATTAATTTGATTAAAATCTGTGTTTTGACTAGGGCTGTCAATCAATACAAAGCGTTTCATGCCAAGCCAGTTGATGAACGCAAATGATTGCCTATCACCCCACTAGTCGAATATGTCAACTGGTTTTTGACTGGTCTATTTAGAAAATCACCTCTCTCTGAGGTGTACCATTGTCTAATAGTCCTCTCAAGTTATCCAGCATCTAATACCTCTGCCAGGCACCACCAAAGCGCCGCAACTTTCAGTTCACACATTCTGTCTTCCTCAAACACTCACATACAGCGAGTCAAGCTCTTATGAGTTCTGGCAGCTCGCATGCCATGGCCTTTTCCTGGCATTGAACCCAGTCTGAATGAGGTCTCTTAATTAAAATCTCTCTGCCATGGATTCAAGCTGTCTGGTTCCTCCGCTGGACAGTTGTGTTTTAAACCTCTCGGCGCCACACGACCCCTCTTCTGCGGCTCGCACATTTTCGGGGTTTCGAGAATTAAGCATCTGTGATTGTTTGTAATTGCGGTGAGAGGAGGACAGCAGTGAGTGGGTGTTGAGGATCAAAGGCTGGGCTGGGCTTTATGACAGTTTGGAGCGCAACTGTAGGGGCTGCGGTGCAGAGCGTGTGTACTTCAGTCAATAGCACTTTACAAGTTAAAGTCAATCAATGAGTCGATGAGGTAATGTAATGTACCGCCCTTTCCTGCAGAGATGGACGGACGACTGAAAGGATAAAGTATACTGCCTTTATTCAATAAAAGCTGCAGCGCGCGATGAGATGTATGCGCATGGGCTAGGAAGTGCATTTAGAAGAGCGGACGGATGATATTCAAGGTTCGCCTTTGAAAGCATGAGATGACAGCGCAGGTTGTGTATATACTGTGCATAAGCATGTATTGAAATCAAGATGGTCAAAGCTTTGAAAATTCTGTCATTATTGACTCACTGTCATGTCATTGCAAACCTGTATGACTTTCTTTCCTCTGTGGAACATGAAAGAAGTCATTTTAAATAATGCACTAGTCTCTTTTTACAATTTTTGTAAAGCTTCAGAATATCAAACGGAATACAGCACACAAGTCATATAACCTATTTTAATGATAAATTTATGGATCTTTATGCGTTCTATTAAAACTTTCAATCCCCGTGTATTGTAACTGCACTGAAAAGCTTGAACAGTACATTTTTTAAAACGTCTAGACGAAAATTATATGGGCTGTAACAACATGCCTAAAAGTAACAATGACAGAATTTAAATTCTTTTAATTCCTCAAAACAAAAACAAAAAACGGTAAGGTGCAGTTACACTAAAGCAGAACTCAGTCTGTTTGCCATCAGTTTGATTTGTGCAGACAAATACGAGTGTCATTTAGCTTGTGTAAAATATCAGTAATTCCAAATGGACAAACCCTAAGTGTGTCATTTCTGCAGTGCTAGGAAAAGCGTGGTAAAAAGATGACTATAGTCTTCACATCGAGACGCGAATACACCAACGACGGTATGGACGCAAAAGAACAAAGTTAAAAAAAGACCTGCGGGGACAGAGCGTGGAATAAAACTCAGGATCAGGCCAGGCAATCTAACCTGGTGTAGAAACAGCGCGACCGTCAACGCGTTCAGACAAAAACAGTTAGCCTCCTATATAAGTCTGTTACTTAAAATTACATCATCAAAGTACTGCTGTGAGCATTGAATCGCTGGCTCGGAACTCATCACAGCTGGGCATGTACGGGCCCCCAAACTGAAGGTGATTAATGACACCTTTTAATTTTCATCGTTTCTGTCAGCCTAACCAAACATTGGCTTTCCACAAAGTAAAAATGTCACCACTGACCCTTTACTAAAAAGCTCGGTGTATGTTACAGAAGGGCCCTCAAAGGTGGCCCCTGAACAAAATTGATTTGATCCCCGAGAACCACTGGAACGGAAAAAAACGAATGGAGAAAGAAGGGTCCTTCAGAGCCCGTCTCGCAGAAGGTCTGCGCAGCAGAAAATGGCGGACTTCTTTAGATTCAATTAACTGGACTGAATTAAAGTTTGCCTTTTTGTTACCACACAACCTTCCTCTGAGGCCCCTGGAGTTTTTAATTAGATTTCTGCTCTGCTTCAAGACTCTTATAGTCAACGGCTTTCTGATGGATTTTGGATGGAAGAGGCTGATGGGAATTTTGTGGAGAGCACTCGACACTCCAGAGTGCCAATCAAATCCAAAGAGCGCCAGGACATTGAGAAATACAGCGTGAACATCAAAAATTGGAGATGACCATCCAAGACCGAGAAGTTTCATGTTTTTTAAACTACATTTGTGCATTCTGAGTGGAACACATGAGAGACACTTCAGTGGAAGTCTTTACTAACTTTTTGCCTGTTGAATCATCTGCCAGCTTAAAAAACGTAAATCACTTAGTAAAGTAACAGCACACCTGTTCTCAACAAGCCACACAATTTGAATAAGCGTTGACATCCTAACAGTGCAGAATAAAGTTACGCACAAACATCTAATACTTAAAAATATGTAGGTTTCCTAAACTCCCTGCCTGAACTGAAAGAAGCAGAGTTAACTAGATACCTCTACATGACACATTATGTGTGTGTGTGTGTGTGTGTGTTTGTTCAGAGATAAAGGTCTGATAATAATATAAGACCCCACTGTCATCTCTTACACCCAATTCACTGTGATGGGAGATGGTCACAGATCTTAAGCATGTAAAGACACAAAGCCACATGTAGGAACATCCTGACAGCCAATGAGAAACTGTACTGCACGTGGTGATACTGCCTACGGATTGGTGCCAATAAAAAATAAATTAAAAAATTATACTAAAAAACTTGTATTCAAACATCCAAATGAAGCGTGTTTTAAAATACATCTAGTATTTTGTTAAATTTAAGAGCAAAAAAAATGACCAAAAAAATCTTTGTAGATTTAAGACCGTCACCAATCAAATGGTCAACTTATATATAATGCATATTGCCATATCAAAAGACATCAAATCCATAACTAGACAGACCTAGAATAAAAAATTATGTATCTCAACTGCTCGAGAACATAATCATAGGAACACATGCAATGATTGCAGTTTTGCCCCAGGTTCTGGTTGATTTCTGCCCCTGCTGGCCGGTGAACTCTATGATTCTGTATAAAACACTTTGTCTAAAGGTGCATGCTTGAAAGAACAAATATAGAGGATACAGCGTGTTGAACAAGGTTAAAACGAGGCTTGAATCCAATTACAAGTTTCACATTTCCAGACTGCAGCTGGTCTCTGACGCAAGGCAGTATGGATTCTATGCTGCGTTTAGGTTGCTGGAAATAAGAGACTATAGCAGGGTTGCCAAGTCCACAGTTTTCACACCGAATTAGGTTCCTATTAAGCTGCACGTTTGTTTTTCACCCACTATTTAATATAATATAATATAATATAATTGTTTTTGACTAACATCTATAGAGGGACTGTATATATACTGCATATAGGCCTATAAATACATATAGGTTTCACCACACCAATCCTCAAAGTTTTCAAAGCTGACCTACACAATCATTTTGACACTAACACAAATTGATTTCAATTGAAATCAAACAATATATAAAAGGTAACGAACATCAATGAAACAATCAATTATGTGTCCTTCAAAAGACACTTTGAAGGCCGCAGTTACGCTGTGTTTTATCACTGTTCTCTTAAGGTGGGGAGATTGTGAGCAAACTGATTGCTAACAAATAACACTGACCAGCTTATGACAATCCTGCAGAAATTTCCTAATGAGCAGCAACATCAAAAGTTTGCATTATGTCGAGTTGCTTTCAACACTGAATACAGCACCGAGGTTGTGTCAGAGGATAATTAAATGCGCTCCGTCAAATAAAAGAAAACCACAAAACAAAAAGCAATTCGGCACAGATAAATCTTACTCTATTTTAAACTTTTGTCTTTCTGTCAAACACTCATTTCAAAACATCATCTTTTCTAGTTTCTCTTCACATGTTCTGATCCTCCGGGTCTTTTTTCCCCAAAGTACTTGAGTGCAGACACAAAGTTTTATGCAAGTTTTGTGTTAGGAGGAGGAGTGGAAGGTAAAAAGGAGGAGATAAAGCGGAAGAAGGTTTTGATGCTCCCTGGCGGTTCAGGTTCAATATTCCAGGGTCTCATTAGAAGCAATGCGGCGTGATCTGTATTCTAGAACCAAACACGGCAGCTCCGAGTCAAGTAGAGATCGCGTCCTCTCAGTGGGGTCGAAATATGTGCTGTCTGCGGTAAGCTTGATTCTTCATTTTCTGTCAGATTATTTCAGCCACGAGACACACACATTACGCAAACCTCAAATGCTACAAAGCGATGATAATGCTTTGTTGTTAGCCATTTCGTGCTTTTGTTTAGGCAAATGGCCACCACTGACAGACTTTTGTCTCCTTCAATGTAAACCTATAGGATTATTTTGCCTGTTTTAAAGTTTAAAAAGACATTGACTTAGACTACACAGCATAAATTGACTCGGGTTCATAGCATAAACAGTGTTCTCAACCTAGGAATAACTCGCAGTTAACCTTTCATTTACAAGTTAAAGAGGCCTAACCTAAGACTTGATATCACAAAGCCAGTGGTACAACAACTGACCAAGTTTGTCATGTTTTATATAGGCTGTATATTGCTTTCAATTTCATCTCCTGTTGAATTCTCATTCATAACCTCATAACATGAAACCAGGAAAGGTTTAAGTGATTTTTGTGTCTCTTTGATTACTTCCAATGAAATTAATATGTCCAAGCGCCTCTGGCTGATAAATCCACTTAATTCTGGTTTAATTAAAGTAATATTTGGACAACACCGCAGCCTGTTATTAACCAAATATCATGTTACACTAGACTGCAAATATGAGACTTTGAGGTCACGAGTATTCATTTGTCTGAGTTCATACAGTTTCTGCATCATCTCTCATCAAACAAAAAAAATGAAAATCTCTCACAGCACATCAGTGGGGAAAACAGCCTGCACTGAGACGATTATCAAAAGCAAAACGACGACTCATTTATTTCCAAAAGCCTCTCTATTATTTTAGCTTTACCCCCAGAGTAAACAGATAAACAGAGAACATTAGAGAACAGGAGATGTGTGGACTGAAAATGCGGCGGCTCAATGCTGCTATCACCTGCATCTTTTGAATATGGACGCAACATTAAAACCCAATCAAAATTTTAGTCAGTTTCACGCCAGCTCATGAATGTTGAGATAAGATTTTCTACTGGAGCTGCAAACCAAACAGAAGCTTGTGAGGGAAAAACACGTGATTTTTTTGTCTCTTGAAGGTTACTGCGGGCTGTGAGAGGAGTGTCATTGTTTGGGACAACAGGAACAGGAGTGATTTTTTTAAAGGGTGTATCTAAAAACATTGCCTGTGATGTGATCTGAGCTAAAGAATGTGTGAACCCAGCTAACAATTCAGGTTGTAAGAGTGTTTCCCTAACGTTTCCATTAAGTAACAAAACGTTTAGTTTTTTAGACAATTAACGTTCCACTAGCATTACTTCAAGAACGTTTTCAATGACTTTGAGAGAACTTTTAGAGAGCGTTAGCAACGTTCTGAGAATGTCCAACGTTAGCTGGGAAAAACTTGCATTTTTTTTTTACCGTTTTATTGTGTTCTTGCATTGAACATGAACATGCTACAGTGATTTCGATGAAATGACCTAAGATTGAAAACCATTTCAGGACGAATGTATAAATATCAACATACGGTATACATTGTCAAAACACTAACAGAAAGAGACAGATGTTTTAGCTACTATATTCCATGGCACAGCTTTAGCCTACAGTCTATGCAGCTGTGCAAACTTAAGAAGTTTGTGAAGTCGCTAATTAAGAGAAATGCTTTTAAATCACAGCCTCCAGAGATTTAAGCACGCCAACCATGACAAGGACAAAGGATGCATGGCAGCAAATGAAAACTTCCTGTGGTGCTTTTCACACAACTCGCCGGACTGAGGGTAAACACGGTGTTGCACGGGGAATTTTTAAAAGCGTCAACCCTTGCGTTTC
>JAZGTI010005604.1:0-25111 GCA_036877585.1 Botia kubotai
GTGTAAACCTGAGGTTCAGAGCTTATTTGAGGGCAGGTAGGGATTTCTGTCTCTGGGCTCTCAGGAGAATCTCTCTCCTCGATAATGTGCCCAATTTTTTTTTCTTCAATGTGTAGTTCATTTTTGGAGGTCACAGATGTTTTGCTGACATTGCTTTGTAGGAGTGTTGCATGGTGCACAAACGGATCTGACTCTTCAGTTTGAGTGTTACTTATGGGTAAGGCTGGGGAAGAGGGAGAACAGGGTTGAAACACACTTTGAGGAGACTGATGCCTGCATGGCACCTTAGGAGCTGAGCACAGCTGAGAATCTGAGCTTTCCTCTATGATGAGTGGAGGGCTTCCAAGGCCTGGCTGAGATTCTTCATTCTCAGACAAGTGCCGTCGGACTCCAGCCCTTAGAGTGCCATTTAAAGGTATTGCTGAAGCCCCACTCGAATGCTGTGCTTCTTCACCATCAAGTGTGGGGTGAACGTTTGGACCAATTAAATGCGAAGATAAGATGGGGGTAACGAATGGGGATAAAGACTGAGGTAGGGAGAGCATGTTACCTGAGTGCTTAGAGGAAGCGACATCCTGGTTGTCATTAATACGCTCACTTTTAACTGTACTGGCAGAGACAGACCAAAGTTGCCTGTTGGGGTGCATCTGGGTTAAAGACTGTGTGGGAAAAGGTTCTGTATCCCCTCCTGAAACATCCTGGAGTCCATTAGAAGTTAATGGTTCTAAAGGCGCCAAGCCATCTTCACCGGCACCCTGCTGAGGAGATTCCCGTAATCCATCAACATCTTTATCAGCCCCAGTAAAGTCTTTAGATACATTACCTTCCATTTTGTCATCATCATCTGCATATGGATCAGAACGTATGCTGTTTTTTACAATCACACTGACAATGGAGGGGTCATTATGAGGAGCTAAAGGAACATTGTCAGGGCTTTCCAGAGCAGCAATGGGCCTTAGGCTTGGACTTCCACTTCTCTCCTTTCCACTAACACCACTCGGCTCGTTATGATTACCATCAGTATCAGACTGAATAGCTTCCTTGGCATCAATGTCTGGAATGTCAAAAGCTGCCAGCAGGTCATCGAAATCTGGTGTCTTCACGTCCCCCATTCCCACGTAGATGACAAACACCTGTTACAAGACATCACATTAAAACACAGTGTTCAATTCGTCATAATATACAAAAGTGCTTTTTAGGCTTAAAGCAGTGACATTACACAAAATAATAAGAACGTTTGGCACAGCATTCTCTTGCCATATACATCTATCTCATGTTATTGATGTACATGTGGCAAAGATTTCTATGGCAACTAAAGTCAGTGGTTAGTTACAGGAAGTAAGCTTTTAAAGTTCCTTAAAGATTAGAGTGGATCTTACGAATAAGAGTTTACATTCATGTATAAGTTTTTATTTTTTTCCAAGTTGTTATTTAATCTTTTTACTCGAACATAACTTAATTTACCAACAGTAAATTTTTACAGCGAACTGCATAGGCTAGTAAGATCAAAAGTATATAGGTGGCTTTTGCATAAACGCCTAACCAATTATTTTTTATATTGTTCATATACAAATAATAATGCAGTTCCCCAAACACAAAATCCAAAATCTGTATTCGACTGTATGTCGCCGTTTATTAAGATCAGTAGTCACATACAGTCCTGCAAAAAGCTCTTGCCAAGCAGCTAACTTGCCGATATACTGTACAACGTCTGACGTTGATAATACAAAAAAGGCGTTCAGAACATTATGATATTAGACCGCACATGTATAATAACCTTAAGGCGATTAATGTGTTTAATATTGGTCTATGTGTTCTAACTTCTGTTTACCTGGCCAACTATTCGCGTCTACTCCTGGTGAGACCCAGTACGGCGCACAACATTTGCGTCACCTCTACAGGAAAACAGGTCTTTCCAGTATCCAAATATCCAACAATGTTGATATTGTAACAGCTGAAAAGGAGAAAAGAGAGGCATTGATATGTTATAGGGTCAGTTTGCTTGCACCGAGCAGCTTCGGAAACGGCTGTTGCTGTAAAATTATGACGCAGCTGATTTTTTAACCCTCAACCTGTTGCATGTGACAACAGAGAAATTTGTATTTTCATTATAATCACACACAAATCCATTCACTTATGAAGATGTCGTTCTTTGATGCATACTTAATACTGACTTAAACAGCAGATTTCATGTGCATATGAGTCTGTATGTAGACTATGCTTAAAAACCACCCACGGGGGCGCTGTTCCTATACTTTTGAACTATTAAAACTATCCGCGGGCATATCCACATATTTACCTCACTGTTTCTGCGTCTGTGGATCTCTATTTTCCGTCTCATTCCCTTACCACGCATATGGTACTTCTTACACTATTAGATTTAAACTAAGCATTATATGCGCACGAAAATGGCAAACTACACGTCTAGCATCATCTTTGTTTGAAAAAACTTTCGTCGTTATCAGTGCTGTTGTGTTTAAAATAAGTGTTGCAGTACGGTAGATACTTTATTATTTTGTGAAAGAGAGACGTTTGCATAAACTATTACATTGATTTACCACGTGCTGTGCAATGAAGCGTCCCAGACTAAGCGTGAATTTTCATCAGCGCTTGCACACTATTGTTTGCTTAAGCTGTCACTCATTCGCACATCAAGAGCTGATTGGCCAGTTTGTTGGGCCCCTCTGCCAAAACATTCATTGATGTTTTTGCTACGCAGGAAGTTCTGAGGACCAGCGAAATTATGTGAAATAAATAAAACAGACAAGTGTGTTGAAATGTCTCGAGTATAGGAAAAAAATCCGTTTCACTGTAGGTCTGTTGATAATTCACGAAGAAATCAAGGAAAGTGCGGGGGTGGACACGAACATAAGGGAAGGTAAGCTAACCCAGTTAGCATTAACACAAGTCTTTTACCACGGTGAGCCCGTAAAGTCCACGCTGTCCTATTTATTACAGATCTATTCGTACATGTTCATGGTTTAAAGTGTTTTTTTTTCTTTTTTGATTATAAATGTACACACGATGAGTTCTCTTTTTGCTTTTGCAGGAGACTCAAAGTGTTAACACATACAGCCTGTTCCTCCTGATCGAGTAGTACTTTGCTTACGAATTGTGTGTCTTAAACCGTTAGTTTACAGTTCTTGTCAGAAATTAAGTACTACTACACCTCATGACTTTTTATATGCCTTGACCAGATGTTCTTTGATGCAGTTATTTATAATACAACCACGATATAAATGTTATAACTATGGGTTTCTTAACACTGGTTGCCATCAAACAAGTGTATAGGATCATCTTGCCTTTTTCTGCCTGACTTGATGTCACAATTCACCTACCATATTATTATGTGTGTTTGTGTGTATATATATATATATATATATATCACATTATATTTATTCTATAACATACCCTAGCATGTAGATGAACTAACTGACTAGAAGACACAAACCACCAGTTTTGATTTTATGGTTTCTTTCATTTTAAGTTTTGTTCTTGGTGCCACAGGAAACAATTTTAAGTACAAGGTGAAACCAAATTTCTTAGCCTCTATGAGATGAGCTACAAGACACATTCCTACTATGATCTACATTAACAGATCGTGTCTGTCTCCCTTTGTCTTACAAGGTGGATGCCAGTTTAAGCTCAGAGATGGAGATGGAGTTGGATCCAGAGCTGGAGGAGGAGTTTGGTGTGTCTCTGGATGAGCTGCGCAAGTGGATCGAGGAACAGGTGGACAGCAGTGAGGCTGTACAGGAGAGGAAAGCTCAGCTGACACAGCTGCAGGACTGGGTTGAGCAGAGGGAGAAGGAGGTTGCTGATATTGACTCTCTGTGTTCCAATGCCTCAGAGTAAGTCTTAAATGAGAGTTTGTTGTGAACTGAGATCAGTGATGACATAACTTATCACTGATATATTTTAAGTATTTGTCTCCCAGCAAAAGTTGAGAGGATTAGTTGCTGGGTGAAATGTCAGCTTGCATTAACCCCCGCCAATGAACACTTAAGCTGCACTTAAAGATTCAATGAAAGAATTTGACGAATGACGAAATCATTTATAATAAATGTGTCAGTTATTAGTTCCTAAAGCAACTACAGCAACTGATCCAGCAGTTAGTTGACAGATTTAAAAAGACCAAAATAAGCCAACAGGTGTAAGTTTTCATCAGTCTCTGTTTGAGTAAAATGCAAGTTTGTGTTAAGGTTGAATCTGTGTTTGTGTTTTTAAGGTCTGTGGTCCAGTGTGAGGCTCTGGTGAGAGAGGTGTACGGTAAGATGGGTCTAGTGTATAATGAGAGCAGCTCAGAAGACGAGGGAGGAGGCAAAGCAAACACTTCTGAGGTCATTGAAATTGATGATGATGACGATGATGATGTCATTGCCGTGGGATGTGGTAAGAAAGATTGTGTGTGTGTCTGTGTATATTTGCATATGATTTGTTAATGTGATTATGTACATGTGTATATTTACATTTGCAATGCGTATATGTAAATATGTACAGTAACAGTGTTTTATCTTGCACAAAGTGGTACCACCCAAGAAGGTTGTAACTACAGCTAAGGATGCAGTGGTAAGAGATGCCATTGCCATTATTAACGTTGAGCAACTAGCACAGAATGTGTCATGTTTGTTAATTGTTTTGTCTTCTGTTTTATTTGTGTTGTATCTGGACTATACATACAGCTTAAGGAAGCTTCAGCTGCCCTTCAAAGAACATCTAAGCAGGTGGAAAACCTGGTGCAGACTGTCAACAAAACAGCCCCTCCCCCATCAGGTATAATCACACCCTTTAAGGGAGTGGGCCCTCCTCCACGAGCACATGGTGCTTTGACTTTCCCACCAGTGTTTATGTCCTCAGGCCCAAGCAACACAGCCACTCAACCAAACCCCAATTTAAAACAGGATAGTTTGAAGATAGACATGACTCTTTTAGGAAAAAAACGAACTAAGACATGGCACCTTGGAACACTGGTTGCCATCAAACAAGTGGGTAAGATTATCTTGCATTTTTCTGCTTGACATGATGTCACAATTCACCTGCCACATTTTTGCATGTGTGTGTGTGTATATATATATATATATATATATATATATAGTTTTGTTCTTGTTGTCACAGGAAACAATTTTAAGTACAAGGTGAAGTTTGAGAATAAGGGAAAGAGTCTTCTCTCTGGAAACCATGTGGCATTTGACTACCACCCAACACTGGAGAGACTTTTTGTTGGTGCCCGTGTTGTTGCCAAGTACAAGGATGGCAATCAAGTCTGGCTGTATGCAGGTGTAGTTGCTGAGATGCCCAACAGCAAGAACCGTATGAGGTAAGAGGGGTGGTAGAAAAGATGGAACATTAGGATAAAAAAAAGAACATATGACAAGAATGATGGTTAAAATTATCATGGGTTATACACCATAATTTACAGTCAGGTGCAAATTATGTCATGGGTTATACACCATAATTTACAGTCAGGTGCACAGAAGATGTGTAATGTATAAACTACAAAATTAAACTATAGAGTTGCTGATCAGGGTATCAATCAGTGTCACTGTGCACTATCTTTGGAGGGTTGAAGAAGGGCCATCCATGTGGTTTGAACAGTCAAATATACTGATATACTAACCAAATGTTGTTACAGGTTCCTGATCTTCTTTGATGATGGCTATGCCTCATATGTGGGTCTGCCCGATCTCTACCCTATCTGCAGGCCATGTGAGAGGCATTTTATTACTAGTTTGTTACAATCTAAAAATATGTAAAGTTTGGACATTGATTCTCTTTCTCTCTGTTTGTCCATATTCAGTGCAGAAGACCTGGGAGGATATAGAGGATCCATCATGCAGAGATTTTATTGAAGAGTATGTCACAACATATCCCAACAGACCCATGGTGCTGCTGAAACCGGGACAAATCATAAAGACAGAGTGGGAGGGGACGTGGTGGAAAAGCCGCGTGGAGGAAGTGGATGGCAGCCTTGTCAAAATGCTGTTCTTGGTCAGCTAGATACAGTAAAGTTAGATGTGTTATAATTCATGTATAATTATTATCATATTTAATGATATGATGTTTGCAGGATGATAAGCGCAGTGAGTGGATCTATCGTGGCTCAACTCGACTGGAGCCAATGTTTAATCTAAAAATGAACACGGCCAACAGTCAGGAGAAGAAGCTGGCAGGTCAACAGAGGCAGCGTCCTAATATGGGTAACACATCGCATTGAGTTTATATTTTATATGTAATACTTAATATGTAAGACCTGTACAAATCAGTACAATTATCCTAATCAGCAGTTTTTACTAGTTAGTGTTGGCATTATATGTGTTCTTTTTCAGGAGCCCTAGTGTGTCATGATGGTACTATTAGGATCCTGTTGACATTTTTACCATAAAATTGTCATGAAGGAATAGGCATCCAAAGTATTTACTGGTCTATCCCTGTTTTGCGCTACTTTCTCAATTCCTGTGTCATGTTGTGTGCCTGTTCAGGAGCATTGAGGACCAAGGGCCCTGTAGTGCAGTACACTAGTGACAACACTACTTCTACCTCCAGTCGACCTGTAGCTCCACAGTTACTACCACCCCGTCCTCAAACACAACCGCAGCCTCTCACATCCCCCCAGCCTTCCCGCACAGAGTGAGTTCTAAAACCAAACCTTCACTTGTGTGTCCAAATGTTAGACCAAGTTTGAGTAATGTGTATTTTTCTGTCTACTTTCTAAGGTGTCCTGGCTTGAAGACTCAGATGGCTAAGAAGAGCACTGGTCAGGTTGCAATGTTGCCTCGTCAGGGCATGACCCTTGACCTTCAATCCAAAGCACTAATTAGTACTGTTTCCCAGGCACACACCTCCAGGTCAGTGTGATCGCTCAGACTAACAGGGCTGGACAGTGCAGTGTATGTTGGATTTGCTATGTAATAATCTGTTTGTGTGATGAGTTTGAATTTATCACAGTACAGATGTCCAAATCACAAGTCATTTTTTGTGACAAGTGTGACTCTAGTGTAAATTACAGACTCAAGTTTTCATCTTTGCCACAGAAGCAACCAAGCGACACGTGTGTGAGACAGAACTGGATGTGTGTTTGAACTAGGGTTGTCACGATACCATAAACATGTTACGATAATATACCAGCTGAAGTGAACCATGCGATATTGTATTAAATCTTAATTCAAATCTACGAAATGAAGCAATTTACAGAAATACGAAGGTATAAATGAAAACAGACCAAACTGTCCTCAGAATCTGTTGGCATTCACGGCAAATTGTTTTTCCGTCATCAATAGGTTTTCCACTCATAAGGTAAAAATCTGAAGTAATTCCATATTTCGCTACGTGAGTTGCTCTTTTTTGTCGCGGTCAACCGTTGTATGTAAATTCATTGTATTTACAGGAACAGACAATTGCAAATTAAAAACTAACTGAATCAGATGCGTGTTTGAACTGAAGCATCAGAAAACGCACAATACCATATATGACATATAAGGTGCAATTTCTGCACAGTATTTTGAGCACTTCAAGGGCACACAAAGACGATAGAACAAAAAAGACGCTATATTATTTATTTGCAGTGTTTGAACATTTTAGCAACTGCACCACAGGCCACATACAACATTACTTACGGTAGAACCGCAATGACGATACTACTGTTTAATAAATACTGTGGTACCGCGAGTATTTTGGACCCTTAGTATCGCGATACTACCATAGTACCGGTAAACCGTGCAACCCTAGTGTAAACTTATGCTTGTTTCACACTAGATTTATAAATGAGATGAAGCACTGCACATTTGTTCTGCTTTACCACTGTCTGCATTTTTGGTGTGCAGCGTCTTGTGTAGTTCAGATAAAACCAATTAAACCAACAAAATTAATTTTGCAAAATCTCTTCAAGAAGCAGAACTTTGTATGTACTTTTATCAGTATGGTTTTGAAAATGATCAGACCCTCTCATTAACAAAATTTGATCGCAGGTAGTGATTGGAGATGTATATTAGCGCAAGGTGTAAATACTAGGTAATATGGAAATTAGATTACCTGGGTGTAAATCTCTCTTGCTCTCTCACTCTCTTACTTCATTTCCACAGACTCGTTATTCTGCAGTCTGGCCCTGTACATACACTTACAGCAACCCCTCCAGTTCATCCTCTCCAGTCCAGCATATCGACATACGCCAGTGAACGTGTTCCCCAGGAGCCATCGTACCAGGCTCCCAATGACCGACTCTTCTACCTTCCACACACCTGCACTCCAGACTGCCTGAAACGCATTCGTCCCACCTGTCCCACTCTGCACCGCGGACGCAACCCCCTTCTTACTCCGCTACTCTACGAGTTTCGTCGCATGACTGGCCGTAGACGCCTTAACCGCAAGGTGTGTGTGTCTTAAAGGTGTAGTAAGCGATTTCTGAGGAACAGTGTTAAAAACTGAAATCAACATGCAAACAAACATATTTTGTGAATATATGCTACACATCTGTTCTGTGTGTGTTGAAAAAAATATGTTTGCACATATTCATGGCTGTGTAAATAGGAGGAAATAAAATGGATCGGACTGATCGCCACAACACTATAACACACTTGTAGCCAATCAGAAATTGGAGGGTGTATGCACCAGCTGTTAGTCGATGCATGTGTAGTATTCCATGCTTGTTATTTCTAGGATGAAGCAATGTCTCCAAATGGAGAGTTGTGTTTGTTTGGGTGACAATTTTAAAAATCAAGAGCGTTTCTCACTTAGCGAAAATCACTTAACCATTGGTCAGCTGATGAGGGTTTTTCTTTCTCACCTAGATGTCATTCCACGTCATCTACAAGTCACCGTGTGGGTTAAGTTTGAGGAATATGGCAGAGATCCAGTGTTACCTCTTCCAGACACACTGTGACTTTATTTTCCTGGAGATGTTCTGCTTGGACCCCTACGTGCTGGTAGACCGCAGATTCCAACCCCAGAGGCCCTTCTACTTCATCCGGGACATCACAGGTGGCCGTGAGGACATTCCTCTGTCCTGTGTGAATGAGATTGATAACACACCTCCGCCCGGCATTGCCTACAGTAAAGAGAGGATCCCGGCAGATGGGGTCTTCATTAACACAAGCCCTGACTTTCTGGTGGGCTGTGACTGCACTGACGGCTGCAAAGACAAGTTAGTGTCAGACACACACAAAAAGGTGTTGAAGAACATAGTGTGTGCAAGAACATGACAAAGACTCCAGCAGCATTAAGCTCTACTGCCTAGCTATATAAATCAACAGCCATAAAGTATTTTTTTAATGGAGGAATTAAACAGGTTGTCATTGTTCTGTACTTGGTTCTGTTTGCTTCTAGATCAAAATGTTCATGCCATCAGCTGACTCTACAGGCTACAGCTTGTACTCCAGGAGGACAAATCAACCCCAATGCTGGATACCATCACAAGAGACTGGAAGAGTGTCTCCCTACAGGGTCTGTGATGCATAAGCTTTCCATAGCAATCTCATTATCTTCTAACAAACTTTTTGTTTAGGTGTTTTTAGAGCAAGGCAGATGACTTAATCTCGTTCTCTCTCACTCTCAGGATCTATGAATGTAATAAGCGGTGTCGCTGTAATCCCCAGATGTGCAGTAACCGTTTGGTTCAGCACGGTTTGCAGGTCCGGCTGCAGCTCTTTAAGACCCAGAATAAGGGTTGGGGCATCCGTTGCCTTGATGACATTGCCAAGGGCTCCTTTGTTTGTATCTATGCAGGTATCTATGTGGTTCAGAAATGTTGTGGACTGTATTTAAAAAAAACACTAATGTTTGCTAGACCATGGACTTCTGTCCCCCCAAAGTGCCTTGTAGCGATTAAATGTCTGTTTTTTTACTCTGTTAGGTAAAATCCTCACAGATGACTTTGCTGATAAGGAAGGTTTGGAGATGGGTGACGAATATTTTGCCAATCTGGACCACATTGAGAGCGTTGAGAACTTTAAGGAAGGCTACGAGAGTGAGGCTCATTGCTCTGACAGTGAGGGCAGTGGGGTGGACATGAGCAGGGTTAAACTTTCTGCTTTCTCCCAACATGGCAAATCCAACACTAAGGAAGAGCGTAACAGCAGCACCACCGGCAAAAGTGAGAGACATTTGCACACACTTCTTAGTTTTCTACTTCTGGGAGATCAAAAATATGGTTGATACCAAAACTGAAAAAAAATATATATGTTATTTTCTCTTCTTCACACACTCATCAGGCCAGGACGATTCATCTGAAGACAGCTCTGACAACAAAGAGGATGACTCTGATGACCAGAGTGACAGCTCTGATGACACGTTTGTAAAAGACGCCTATTACACCACCAGCTCTGTGTGGAGGAGCTACACCACCCGCAGACAGGCCAAAGGATTGAAGGAAGGTCAGAAGAGATGAATGTGTGGAAGAAAGGGCAGAAAGAGAAAAATGTAGACAACTAGTGCCAGTCTTGAGCAGACTATGTAATAGGAATGTTGTGCTTTGTAGTTTTCCAACAGAAATTATCATTAAATAAATTAATAATTATCTTTAAATTGAAACACAATGTGCAGTTCCAGTCAAAAATTTGGACAAACATTCTCTTTCAGTGTTTTTTCTTTATAATTGTCAACATTGTATATTAATACTGAGGATATCCAAACTATGAACACGTATGGAATTATGTAGTAAACAAAAAAGTGTTCTATCAGAATGTTTTATATTTTAGATCAAAGTAGCTACAATTAGCTTTGATGATTGTAGCTTGGCACACTCATGGCATTCTCTCATCAGATTTAGTTACCTGGAACGGTTTTCATTTCATAGGTGTGCCTTGTCAGGAGTTCATTTGTGACATTTCTTGTCCTCTTAATGTATTTTAGACCATCAGTTATCTTGTGCAGAAGAAGGGTGGGTACAAGGTCAATAGCCCCATTAGTGCTACTACAACTACTGAACAAATACATATTATGGTAAGAAACACTCAGTTAAGTAATGAGAAAAGAAAGTCTATCATTACCTCCAGACATGAATGTCAGATAGGCTGAAAAATCTCAGGAGCCTTGAACATATCCCCAAGTGTAGTTGCCAAAACCATCAAACTCCATGAAACTGTCTCTCATGAGGACCATACCAGAAAAGGAAGACCAAGAGCTACCCCTGCTATCTCTGAGGTCAAGTTTATTTGGATTTTAAGGAAGGCTACGAGAGTAAGGCTGACTGACAGTGAGGGCAGGGGGGGATATAAGCAGGGTTAAACCTCCTGCTTTCTCCCAGCATGGCAGATCCAAATGTTTATTTGAATTACCAGCTTCAGAAACCAGAGCAGGAGGTGTGATGGTGTATGGGTGCTTTGTTGGAAAACCATCCCAGTTGTCTCATGTGAGGCTAACTGTGAGAATGTAAAGCGTGTGCAAAGCTGTCACCAAAGCAGCAAGTGGCTGTTTTAAAGAAAAAATAGAAAACATAATCTGGGGTATTAAACACATTTTTGTTGAATATATAATTCTATATTTGTTCTGTCATAATTTAAATGTCTTCAGTATTAATATACAATGTTGAAAACAATAGAACTGACATAAAGAAAAAACACTGAATAAGGTGTGTCCAAACTTTTGACTGGTAGTGTATGTTGATGTATTGATTCTGGCTGTATTTTGGCTGTAGAGAGCCAGGACAGTAAGGATGGGCTGAGTGCATCAGCAGGAGATGAAAGGAAACCACCTCCTGTGCCAGAGGAAAGCGGGAAAAGTAAGGTGGCCTCTTGGCTCACCAGCCAGTCCTCCACCTCTGGAGCTCAGAATGTAAAGATGGAGGGAGGGATGAAGGCAGAAAAGAAGGTGAGTTGGTGATAGACATCAAGGGCAGTTGTTTACATCCTGTTGTTCATGCATATCTTTTGTTCACATAGCAGCAGAATACAGCTGTTAGTCGTGTTTTAGAGCTAAACACAGTTCTGCTTACACACTGGAGACACAAACAGCAGTAATAACCACGTCCTGGAATGAACTCGCACTTTTCTTGCACATATTTAGGATGTGATGACTCTGTCTGACAGCGATGATGTGCAAACCATCAGCTCAGGATCAGATGACAACAAAGACAGAGAGAAAAAGACTCAGGGTAAGAGAGAGAGACACAAAGATGCAGAAACTTGTCTTACTTCCTTATACAAGTTATCTCTGCAGAATTAGATGCCTCAAATAGAGCAAGTAGGCCTCATGACATCCTTATTTTAAGTCACTAGTTTTAATATTTTCTGTATCTATCTTCAGCTGTGGTGAAGAGGCAGGTGGCAGTGAAGTCAACGCGTGGCATTGCTTTGAAGTCGTCTCACAGTCTGATGGTAAAGTCAGGTGGAGCGGTTGGAGGCGGGTCTGGAGCTCCTCCAGGACAGAAAGGTGGTGGGGGCGACAGTGGCCCTAAAAACACCCGCCAGTTCTTTGATGGGGAGGAGTCGTGTTATATCATTGATGCCAAACTAGAGGGCAACCTGGGACGCTACCTTAATGTAAGTACAAGGACATACCTAGAGTGAACATTATTCATTTTGCAGATGGGTTTGTCCAAAGCAACTTACAGTATATTCAAGGTATACGTTTATTATTGTGTGTGTTCCATGAGAAATTATCCCATGACCTTGGCATTATAATCACTGGTATAAATCGGATATAATAATTCTGAGTTCACCAAATATAACATTTTAAAAAATCCTTATGCAATAATCAAAAACCTTTGGAAGAGTCAAAAGAAATTCATTGGGAAGCCCATTGCGGAATCTTTATTGGATGTGAGTTCTCTTCTGCTGTTAATATCCACTTTCTTTATCCCACAGCATAGCTGCAGTCCCAATCTGTTTGTCCAGAATGTCTTTGTGGACACCCATGATCTGCGCTTCCCCTGGGTGGCCTTCTTTGCTAGCAAGTGAGCTGTGATTTGTTTGTTTAAACATAAGATGACATTTATCATGTTTATGTGTTTGTCTAAATGCAATTACAATCAGATGTATTTGTGTGTACCATTAGTAAGGGAAAACATCTAGTTGTCATTTTTCTGATCAAAATTGTGATTGGGTGTTTTCAAACCAGAATTGGTACATGTAAAAACAACTGGGAAATGCCCAACAATTGAAAACCAGACTTTTTTGATGGTTGAGAAACATCTATGCAGGTTTGGGAAAGAGAAAACAAACATAGGTGGATGGTTGTTACCATGTTTAACATTCCTTGTTTTAAAATTATTCGATTTTTAATTTACATGTATACATTTGGCAGACGCTTTTATCCAAAGCGACTTATAGTACATTAATACATTTTTGCACTGCTAAAGCAATGCTCTACCAACTGAGCTACAGGAACACTATAACTTAAAAATCCTTTCAAATGTGAAACCTTTAAAATTACATTTCAGTTCAAAAATAATTATTGCAGTCTGTATTAATCTTTGTGTGTGTTACAACAGGCGAATTCGAGCAGGGACAGAGTTGACATGGGATTATAATTATGAAGTTGGCAGCGTGGAGGGCAAAGAGCTTCTGTGCTGCTGTGGTTCAACAGAATGTAGAGGACGGCTGCTTTAACACACACACACACACACACACACACACACACACACACAGGTACCTCTTATTGTCTATGATTTACATTTAAGTGGAGCTCCTGGAACAGACCATTAAGGTCTGTGCTACTAATTAAACCTGAGGGGACACTAAATGAAGAGGACTTTGTTGGAACTCGGTGAAATTGGAAATAATGTTTATGTGTGCATACTATCAACTGTCCTGATTCACAGAGCTCCACCTTGAACCTGAAACAAGACTATGACATTATCTTGGATTTATACAAACAGCTGTTTTTATGCATTTGTCATTCTTGTGAGCCTAATGTTTAGTCAAGGTTTTGTTCCTCTTTTATATAATACATTGTTTGATAATGAGATTCATGTTTTTTTACTTTTAGTTTTGTGATTGTAAACTACTGTTGTGCAGTTGTTGAAGTTTATGAAAAAAAACAGGCAAAATAGTATTTTTGCCACAACTGTAATAAAAGTTCTCTAAAAATGTTCTGCCCAGTTGTGAGGCTTTACATTGACTGAGTAACAGTGAAACTGTCTGACTGAGATGCTTGTTCAGTCTTGATCTGTATAAATGTTATAACTGTTTGCTGTTGTCTTGCAGTTTGTACTATCTTTTCTATTTGTCTCTTACAACAACAGCATCCCATCAACTGTCTGGCATTGATTCCACGGCTGTAGGGTCATGTTGCCTTCTTTTATACAGGCAAAGGTACCCCATTTATCACACCCCATTCGGCCGTACTTCAATAAACCAATCCTGTCCTCAGCCTGCTTTCTGAATGTTACTCCACATTATTAGTGCAGTGGCCTCGGGAGTTAGGATTTTGTTAGCTCGAAATGGTTTTGAAGCTCATTTCTTTAAAAATCAATCATCCCCTTTTATTTGAAGTTTTTTACTATAAGTACTTAAGTACCATACGTAAGTTCCAAAAATGTGACATGAATTTTAGTGTACTCTGATTAACAGATGTTGTTTAAAAAAAGTGCTGTATATAGTAAAAAGTGTACAGACACCGTTTTGACTTTTCCGAGAAAAACATGGCTGTCATGGAGACCACCAGTAAACTGGTAAATATATGCTCTGATTTTCACAAATTAATTTTTAGGTTTTAATGTGCATTCGGTGTATTTGCTACTGATTTCTTCAGTGCAAGAGAGAGTAACACTGCACAGTTATGACAATGTTTATTAACATAGAAGAGACACTGGTGTGCCAGAATACTGTTAATGTCTTGCTTTAGAGAGACGTTCATGTAATAGTATGTTTTTGGTATGGTAAAGTAAGGTTTTCTTGTATAGTTGTACTGTAGGATACTTTAAAACAAAAACTTTAAAAGGCAAACTAATGGTAAAATACACTATTTATAGTGAGTATTTACCAGAGACTTGTGAATCAACACTTCTCCATTATGACTCACTGAATAACAACTGTTACAACTTTCTAGCAACTGTCTGAACACTTAGATCACAGGAAGTGAGCAAACCTGGGAAAAACTGAAGATGTTCAAAGAACGGGTTGTGCCTGCAAACTGGTGAGAAAAACTGATACAGCAATGCCTAGGTGGCTTATATGTTTGCTGGGAGTGATAATTCTCTCTTTCCTCCTCACAGGTAAAGCATTTTGTATATACTTCAATTTATTACAAAAACAGTTAATAAATTAGTGAAGGGTCAACTTGACCATGCTCTTAATTTTTACTTTTGCTGTTAACTTAGAGTCGTGATGTTTGGTGCATGCTGTATTATTCCTAAATGCACTGTTCAACTGATTTATTTGTTGTCTGCCTAATGAAGATTTTTTTACAGTATGTCAGTATGGGTATAATTATAAAGATCAATATTAATAATGAATCATTAATATCTTCTGTGTCAGCTGCAAGTGAAGAGAAGGAAACTCCTGTGTTCAGTAATTCTGGTGAAAATGTCTCTCTGCCCTGTAATAATGCTCTTTCTGACTGCACCTCAACTACATGGATATACAACAGACATAGCAACTCATCAATAGAACTGTTTGCTGAAGCAATAAAGAATAAAAACATAGAGAGACATGAGAGACTGAGACTGGGGTCTGACTGCTCTCTGAACATCTTAAAATCAACAAAAGAAGACCATGGATTTTACACCTGTAGACAATATGTGAATGGACAAACACATGGAACCGATGCACGTATTTATTTACATGTTCTTGAAGGTCAGTGTTACTGCTAAAAGATAACAGTTCTCTTTAAATCTCGCATTTTAACTAAACATTGTGTTTGTTTCAGTTTCGCCATCATCCACACAGATTGAAATAAGACCAGGCAGCTCTGTGACTCTCTCCTGTCAGTTGTATTCATATGAACCTTGTGATACTTCATACCTTCTTGACGGAATTCGGGTGGTTTGGAAGAATCAGACTGTCAATGATCTGCAGACAGACTCCAGATATCAGATTTCATCAGAAAACTGTATCAGCACTCTGACTACAAGACTCCAGAATGAAGACAACAACACAGAGTTGAGATGTCTGGTTACAAAGAGGAATAAGATTAAGACCTCAGCCAGTTATACTATCAAGTTTAAGGGTAAGAAATGTAAATGTAATAACTTTAAAACTTGATATTGAGTCAGGAAACACTGACTTTAATTGTAAAGATACGCCCTTGATTTCAACAATACATATAGTTAGAGAACCAGGAAATCGGAGGTTGGTCAGCTCAGGATGACTCACTCTGACCATTATTAAATAAAGTGTCAGTTGTTTTATTTTGGGTTTAGTTTTTTAGATGACAAAATTATTGATACATGATAGACTCATGTACAAATAAAAACATGATGCTCAGGTATCATGTGATGTTGGTGATATGATGTTTTATGTTCAGCAATGTGTTTTCAAACAGTCAACATCTGTTATATAGATTTAGCCAACACAAATCCACCAGTCACCAGCACAAACTCTGAGACATCAACTGGAGTTACATCAGAAACTGAAGACCATAAGACTCATGTGTCATACAGAGGTATGAAGTGATATTACAGACCACACTGCAGTACATTATGCTGATAACAGCTGAAATGTTTGTCATTATTTTGTTTTATACTCTTGTTTGACTCTGTAAGTTCATAGACAGTTTGATGGCTTTAATCCTGTTATTGTCTGTCTTTCTATTGTCTGTCCACACATCTGTCTTATAGTGATTATAGTGATTGCTGTGGTGGCATTATTCGCTGCTCCTACTGTGATTCTTCTCCAGATCATCTGTGCTGAAAGAGCTGGTGAGTTTTGACCATCACGCAATCTGGTGATTCACATTCAGCTGCTACAGTCTGATAAAGTAATTGAAATTATATGACACATTTCCTACTTTTCTTGATGTTTCTCTTCTCAGAAAACAGAAGAAGTTCTCAAAACTTCCTAGCGGACAGAGTGATGTTAACAATTTTGAAATAAAATACTACTCTTTTTACAAATAGAGGCAAGATTACAGTGAGAGTTATTTAATAGATTTTACAGATGTGTCCATATAGTTTTCAAAGACATTTGCAGCTATTCATGTTGTACAGACTGCTTTAAATATGATATTAAATACAGTCACAGATCCAAACAGGCTGTTCGTGTAATCCTCTGTCCAGTGGTTGAATTACATTGAATTGCTTTAAATATGATATTAAATACAGTCACAGATCCAAACAGGCTGTTCGTGTAATCCTCTGTCCAGTGGTTGAATTACATTGAATTGCTCCCCGGGCGAGACTCCCTCCCGGCGCCTACCGACAACTAACAGACAGATGATTTTTTTTTCGTGTGCCGCCCCCCACGTGTCATGAAAAAATGCCCCGTTCGCCCATGCCTAAAACCGCCACTGCCTCTGTCTGTGTAATGTAGCTGCACTACCTGGTTAGTTTTCTTAGTGTTTCACATTTAGACACTGATTCACTTTTCTTCAGTCATTTATAGGGAAGATCACTGGTAATTGTGTAAAACAACAAGTTAAACTTATATATATCAACATTTCATCAGCAGAATATGATACGGTGTCCACACTGGTCCATTACGCACAGCTAAAGTCTATTATAGTGTCTGTATTTTAATACTCTGGCGGTGACATCAGAGTAAGTTAGAAACCACAGGAAGAGCTATAAATGTTCATTCAAACATCATTAAAAGTAACCATCTAACAGAAGCAGAAAATGGCTGATAAGTGTCACATATATCTGCTGGGACTGATCATTCTCTGTCCACTTCTCACAGGTAATGTTATCTTGTAGTGTTCGGTACATTCTGTTTTAATCCATAGTGCAGTAACATTTATCAGAATATTCTTATTCTTACACTCATACGTCTGATGTCAAGAGGAAGATATGAAGCGATTTGAAATCTTGTATCACAGATTTTGAAATTAGTATATATACACCAATATGTGTGTTTTGTGTGTTAACATTATGGTTCAGCTAAACAAAATATCATTCTTCAAAGAATCGACTACAACAACACAGATCACACAAACCTCTAAGAAAACTTCCAAGTCCTACTATACCATCACCTCCTTGACAGTTTGACAGTTTGACAGATCCTGTCAGTTGTTTCAGGTTCCTTCTGATAATGTGACTTATGTTGCCATCAGAGGAGGAAAAGTTGAACTCTAGAATAACTGCAGTGAACTTTACGCCACCCTGAACAAATAAATCACACAAACGTAATATTTATACAAAGCAGATGATTTAATATAAAAAAGATGTTTGATCTGAGTATTTGATTATTTTAATTAGACAATTAAATATTTCAATAATCTGGATAATTTGCAGTATTTTTGGTGGATTGTTTGGTGGTAGTTTGTTTTTGCTTCTTAATCATTTTCTGTCCATATTATTAAGAATAAATGACACATTATAGTCATATTAATTATAAATAAGAGTGACTCTTGCCGATTGTAACCTTCAGATCAAATGATTGACCTGCATGCTGTTTCTTTAACAGCTTCAGCAGCTGTTCTTAGTAATGCTTATACTAACATGTGTGACATGAATTATCTTTAAACAGGTACATTATTATAGGTTGTTTATATCACATTTGTGACCAATAGCTTCAGGTGTAAAATTAGAGAGTTCGGCTGAGAAAATCTCACAGAAGCCTCTAGAGAAGAAGCAGCTGTTTTGCTTTGATGAAACTCTCTTTTGGTATATTGATTTCATGAGCCTTTTTCTCTGAATCCTTTACAGGCACAGATTTAATGGATTTGTAGCTGCAGCACGTAGCTGACAAAATCTGATCAGATCTGTCCTTTGAAACCAGAATGTTTTGTTGATTAGATTAAAAAGGTTAGTGTCAGATTTAGTTTTGCCCATGACAACATTAGTCAGAATTTATGAAACATTTGTTAAACAGATGATGCTCGTCTTAATTGGTGGACTAACATAAATGGATGCTATGGTTATAGTGACCCCTGAGACTGTAGGCAACTGACTTCTCTGCCTATAGGTTGGCCCTAAAAAACATGCCTTGTTACAGATGAACTGTATATTAAGAATAAGGAATAAAAAGTATTGGTATGATCTATTGAGATTATTGTCATCTGTTGTCTTTGGGTATATTTAGAGTTACTATGCATATGCGTGCTAGTCCATGGTGTAAGATATTTAATGACCCAAGATCGAAAAGAATGAATACAGAATGAATAAAACACAGATTAGATTATTTATTTTAGATTAGCCATTGTCACAGTTATACAGCAGTTTAAAACAACATGTCATTTTAATGCATTGCCTGCGATCAGTTATGTTAAAGATTAAAAGATTATAAAGCTCAAAAACATTTTTGATGAATAACTGGATGTTAAGTCTTACATTAACAATGTGAATATTGGAGCAGTACACCATTAATATTACATAAACAAGAAAACTGATATACGTGTATACACATTAAGGATTTTATCAAAAAACTTAATTGCAATTAATATTGAATGACAGTCTTCACTAGAACCTGCATTGACACAAGAAACCCTGTATGATCCTCAAACTGCAGCAAGCATATCATAATCTATTTATTATAGTATAGAAGTATTTATCATAGATCTAGCCATTCCTCTCGTGGAAAAAGTGATGCAACCCTCCACAGGTGTTTTGGTGATCCCATCCAAACAATGTTTGATTTAAATGAATCATACAAATTATTAAAGAACACAATCTTGAAGACCCGGATATATTAATCACTGGACCAGCATGTTACAGTTTGCTATATGTGCATATAGTGAGAGGGTCACTGTTCTCACCATTTAGATAAAGCCCTGGCACCAGACTGACACAGCAAGGCTGCTTTGAGCTGTAGTTCCTTTGAGCCAACAAAGACATATTGTCAGCATTATAAAAAGATACCTGCTTTCTCTCACAGTCCAGATACAAGCCTATTTTCTGTGGTTTGTTACAAATATTTAATGGAGTGTCCAATCCATCACAAGACAGGACATATCCATTACTGTGTTTAAGGTGGAGCTGGATCTCACTCTCTGCTGACATTTTTTTCAGTTTTACTTCACCCATCATAATTCCCATCGTCCAGTCTGGTTTTTGTCCAACTTCTACCTCCCAGTAGTGCTGGCCATTTTGGAAATTTTCCACTGACACAGTACCAGGATTGAAGTATTTATACAGAACAGACATTCTGTCAGCTTGTCGGACTCTGGCGCCCCCTTGAGACAATTTTAAATAAGATTCTCCTGGATTCTTTAAAGTCAACCTTTCAGGAACTTGAGCAAAGACACAGACATTTGTATTAAATGACATAATTAAACTTCAACAAGAATCTGCATTAGTTTGGAAAATAACATAGTTTATTAACCCCTAACACTAAATATTTATATATATAAGCCTACATTTCTTCATTTAATTAATACATCCATTCATTTAAAGCTGAATTTTTATGCTTACTGAAAAGACAATGTAGTGGCAACACTCCTAAGGTTTATGACAATCTCCGATGCTGCATTAACATAACAAATTAGAATGCTAAAAATTAAAGCTAAAAATTAAAAATCGCAAGTGTTTTCTTCATGAAGTGGAAATAGTTTTACTTTAGTTCAGGTGTCTCAAACCTGGAGGGCCAGTGTCCTACACAGTTTAGTTTCAACCCTAATTAAACACACCTGATCCAGCTACTCAAGGTCTTCAGGATTACTAGAAAACTCCAGGCAAGTGTGGTGGAGCTGGTTGGAGCTAAACTTTGCAGGACACTGGCCCTCCATGAGTTTTGACACCCTGCTTAAGTTACAATGTTGGTTCTTAATGCATATCTGTCATGTTTTTAACCTGGTTTGATGGATCCCAGCATCTCCTTCCACACAAAGAACTGCAGGTGAGTTTCATGGGGGCCGAAGAAGAAAGAGTCAGGGACCACAGTAAGGTCTTTCAGCTTTGACGTGTACCTTGGTCTAACTAGCAGCGCTGTTTTATTCTTGATATTTGTTGGTGCAACAGTGCTTTTCTGCTTCATGGCCTTCGTCATTTGAAATCCCTTTTCATTCCACCACTGCAAAGAAACAGATCATTTGAACCACACTACAGTAAAAGGTATAGTAAGTGTTAAATCACTAACATTTTAATTGACAATACATACACATACAGTGTTGTACAAAAGTCTCATGCCATCACCAGCTTTGTTGTTTTAGCAAAGTTTAAATGACAATCCATATTATTTTCCGGTCCCCTCTTTATTAACATATGAACAGGAAATACAGAAAATAGGAGCACAAAAAAAAAAATAAATTTCTGAACAAAATAGCTTATTCAGGCAAAAGTTGGTATTTGGTGTGACTTCCCTTGGCACTAAGCACATCTTAAACTCTTTCAAGGAAACTGTCCTACAGTCTATAGACGCTGTGTTTTCTGATTTTTGTTTACCTGTGTTTCAAAACTGCATACAAATTTCCTGTATTTTCTGGTTGTATTCTAATAAAAACTCGAAATAATGATATATAGTCATTATGCCATTACTTAAACACCATCACTGAAATCTAATGGTGGCCTAAGACTTTTGCACAATACTGCATATGAGAGTTCTGCTAAACAACACATTGAAATAAATAAAATATAATTAAAATATATAAAAGTGCCATTCAGTGTGTTGTGACCTGTAGAAAGTGATCAGGTTGTTTAATCTCCAAGGATGACTGCAAAATAAACGCCTTCTCTTTGCCCTCTATCAACATTGTGTCTATCACGGTTCTTCTGCATGGCTTCAGTCATTTTCTTTTCCTCTCTTAGCAACTGTTTCTTCACCTCCTCCTCTTTTTTTCGGAGGAAATGGTGCATTTCTTCAAACTGAGCAGATATCTGAGCTAACAAGGTTTTAGATTTCACCTGAGATCATAAGCACAGAAAAACATCAGATATACACAAATAACATATCCCAAACTTAAATATATTGTATATATGATACCTCAGTTTTATTGATCTCAGTTGTCTGTTGTTGGATCATGTCATCCAGCTGTCTGTTCTCTATGGCAAGGAAACCAAAAGCAGTCTTCAGCTCCCCCTACAGACAAAAAAACCCACCAGTATACAATGAATAACAAAACACAAATCACTTAGACTCTCGATATCAAACATCTTTTACTCTTCCAGTACAATCCATTCTTTTAAGCTTTTAGCTAAACCTTCAACCCATGTTCTGTGTTTTCATCTTAAACAGGTGTAATCCAAGTACATTATGCAAATGGACGGGTTTTACCTTGTTGATCTCAGCGGCCTCTTTTACCGGTTTAAAAATATGTCCTTTATGTTTGTCTCCATCCCTGCAGATGATGCACACAAGTTTCTGATCAGTTTCACAGAATAGTTTGAGTTTCTCATCATGCTCAGAACACATCAGCTGTAGGTCAGGAAGCTTTAGGTGTTGGCTTCCATCTCCAGGCGTCTGACTCTGCAAGTTATCTGCTTTGCGCTCAGCAGTAAGATGCCCTCTCACTGTCAAGGTTATGTTCCTCAGTAGACGGCTGGATTTCAGGTCTTGATCATTGTAGGGGTTTCTGCATACTGGACAAACGCTGGGTTCAAGGCTGGCTCGCATGTAGCCGGTGATGCATTGCCGACAAAATGAGTGCTCACAAGACAGAGTTACTGGATCAGTAAAATCACTCAAACACACAGAGCATTTTATCTGCAAAGACAGAGGTGAATCCATTTTGACTATATAATATTTCCCGGTAGTCAAGACTTTTTCTATGTCAGAAGCAGCCTGATTACTGTTTCTTTAAAAAGAAAGATGATTTTTAAAGTAACAAAATAAGTTAAGTTTGTTTTTCAGGAAAGATTTGATCACTGCACAAATACTTTCGGTTTTGGAGCCTTTTGAATTTCGACTTGCAAAATAAAATGATTGCTCCTCCCACGGTTGGCTCCAAAAGTAACCAAACTGGAGTATCATATCTACCTCTTATCTGTTTTCTTAAGACAGTATTCCTGTAGCTCAGTCGGTAGAGCATTGCGCTAGTAACGCAAAGGTCGTGGTATTCCCAGGGAACACATGTACTGACAAAATGTATATCTTATATGTATATCTATATGTATATCAAAATGTTTATCTCTGTGAAACGATATTTACAGAGAGAATTCGAAAGTAAACTAAACTGTATGCGCATATATATATATATATATATATATAGTTTGCTATTTCTAGCTTCTCAGAGATTGCCTACCCTACCTAAGAGTAGAACAACAACATGATTACAAAACAGATACACATCTTCTAGTGTATCTTCATAAACATTGTGTCTATCACAGACCGGTTATACTGCATGGTAGTTATTTTTAGTTATTTTATATATTATATATGCATATATATTTATCCTGGTTGTCTGTTTATATCGTGATATCTAACATGATATGCAATTACTTTGTCTAGATAAATTTATACATATATATACACCTTCTATAAAAGGTGCAATAATAAGATGTCCAACTTGCCTGTAAAACTTTGTATACATTCATGCTTTTTGGAGGAGGTGTAGTGGATTGCGGGAGAGGGTGGGATCTTATACTTTCAAAGCTAGTTTGCTATTTCTAGTTTCTCAGAGATTGCCTACCCTACCTAAGAGTAGAACAAAAACACGATTACAAAACAGATACATATCTATCTGTTATGTACTTGCTCAGCAAATTCTGGTGTTTTTTGATCATTGTTAACCAGAAGAAAGTTACGGATTGCAGCTATAAGTAATGTAAGATTTTGTATTTTGTTTTGATTGTTGTTTTGGAAACTGGAAGGGTTTGTGATCTTGCTGATTAAAGACTGAACTCCAATCCAATTAAAAGACACTGCAATCGCTCACTAATGCAGATGAAGCTGTTTTAAATAATGGCATCTAATTCTAGAAACAACAGAGAAATTATAAAAGAGACGATAACCTAATGGCTTCATAACTGTCTTCCCACCTTGAGTGTCTGGTGTGTCTGAACATTTTTCAATGATCCAACAATATTGCCATGTGGGCATAATTTCTGTCAACAATGTATTTTAAATCATATTGATACAGGTGTTGCCAAATGTCCAGAATGCAGACAAACTTTACCAAACAGGACCTAAAAAATACAGAGTTCTTGTCTTCCACAGAAATCTTGTGGAAGATGAAGAACGGGGGAGAGGAGGAATGGCAAATAAAAACCCAAAGCTAGACCAAACCGGTCAGGATCCAAGTGCCATGCTCTGAAAAGACATGAACATAGCAAGCGCATAACACATGGAGCAAAGGAGTGAAGATTCCAGACTTAATGCTTGAACATAACTCAACAAGACAAAGAATAAGACTCAGAGGACGATTGGCACCCAAGAAACAACCCCATACAAGACTGAGAATGTTGACAGGGCTGTGATAGACTTACTGAGTGAATGTGATTCCATTCATAAAGACACACCTTCATAATAGTAGAATTTGAAAATTTACATTATAATCTTAGTTTAATGATCTAAATAAACCTTCAACAAGGAGTACAGAATGATTGCCCTGACTGAAATAACACATACCTGTAGAACCACAACAGTGGCATGTGATTGAAATATAAAATGAGGATAAACTAAAGGGATACAATTGACAAAATTAATGTTTTTTACAGATTTAGGTCAAGACTTGATGGTAATCGAGTAATTTCTGCCCACTTCACAATTGGCCCTTATGAAAATGCCCTACCACTAATTATTTGGAGGGACATTCTGCACTCTGTTAAGCAAGGTAAACCTTTCTCAATCTAATGTTTTCTGAAACCTTCTTTTTAATGATCACAGACATAATACAATTGCAAATCAGTCCTAAGATTTGTATTAACGTAGCATAATGTTGTCTTGCTATACAACATTTTTTTCTTAAAAAGATCAAGAGCCATGTACTCAACAGCAAATCAATGCAAGACATATAGAGAACACAAAGACACCCCTGGGAAAGCAGTGACCATTATATAATCTTATGTTGCATTGGCCAGGAATCGAACCCCAGCCTCCTGCGTGTGACAATCTAATAGGATAATATAGATGTTGTGTGCTTACAAAGTGTATGTTTTTGCTCTTGTTGGTTTAGAATGTGGCAATAACAACACTGAGCTTAATTTCTGAGG